>JABASP010001673.1:0-26655 GCA_019776565.1 Sminthurinus signatus | reverse complement strand
AGCAGGGAAAAAGGTACAAAGTGGGACATATTATACTTCTCCGACACAATACACGGAAATACAAAAAACCCAAAAGAACAAACCATCTCTTTTTACTTGCTAACTCGTTCCTTTGCTCAAGATTTTAACAACTTTGCATATATATTTTTTTCAATCCACAATCAAATCGATACGAGGATACACACATAATCATATGTAATATGGATGGATCTACTGTATTTTATACTGTGTATAACATATATATTGTACTTTTGACATGGCTGCAACTTATCAAATATTATACAAACGGTTATAACTCATATACTTTTTGTACTAACGACATGATCCAATGGAAAAAATCCAACAAAAACGCATATTATGTATATGCTATCGACAATCGACATCGACAGCATCTCAAACTTAAATCCAAATCTCGAACCAGTTTTATTACAATTTTCTGTATTCTGTGTATATTAAATATTACATATACACTATACACGCAGTTTCTTTATCTTTTGTGGTCTTTGTATTTCGTATATATTCCAATTATTCATATTATATCCTGTCATATCACTGTTTTTTTTTGTATTATTTATTTATCTATGAACACCAGAAACACGAGGAAAAATGTAAAATTGAGGAATTATAAATGTCATATTATGACAGCAGTTTCACAGATTAGAATATTAGTATTCATATTTCATATTACTTTCATCATTTTTTCCTATCCCCTATCATCTTTACCGTCCTTGTAAGCTCGACGACTGATAATTTAACAGTTTTCAAAAAAAAAAAATCATTAGCATGAACACCTTAATCAAGAAAAAATTTCACACGTTATCAAGTTACACTATTAATTCTCTTTCTGTAATAATAATAATTATTATTGTTATGATTTGTGTTTATGGATACCTAAATTATTGGGAAATATACTACTACTACTCTCGAATACAATGTGATCGGCATCCACTTGTTTTTGTACCTTTCATTTGAATATAATCAAATGAATTAATGATATTTAATTATCAAACATCCTATTTCTTATACCGCTTAAATTTTGAAAGTGTGTATGGTTATAGAATAAAAATTTATTCAATTTTCCCCCTTTCTACAACAATGATGATGTTAGTTTTTCTAGTGTCCACGTTTTGTAATATAAAATCATTTTAATTCTCCACATAACAAAAATCACAGTGAAATATTACTTGGTTTTTTATATAAAATTTGTTATGGTACTATGTGGCTAAAGCCAAATTCATCCAGGACATGGGCTCCATTGTAAAGATAGATAAAGATATGCAAGTATTAAATTTTTCAAAGCCTTTTGTAACCCATTATGTTTTCATCTTACTCCTATAAAAGCAAAAATCCGTCTAGTGACTAGTGACGAGTATGTATAATGTATGTATATGTATTTAAGAAAAGAGACAGCACACGTGGAGCATGTAAATGTGGGATAAGTTTTCTGACTTTGACTAAACAAAGCACAAACACCTTAGGTCATTCTGCCTTCATTGTGTAAGTACGAGGCATATATATTACAACTTACAACCATATAATGTACACACGTTTACATTTATGCATTTATGCATCTATTTAGGTTCTGGAAAATAATAAAATTACGCTTTTCGCTCTACATACTACATATACAGAGAAAGAGAGATGACGAGAATAGTAGTAGAATAGAGAATAGGACAGAGGGAACAACAGCACGAAGACCAAACCCACCCTTCTAAATTCTAAATGAAGAAAGAGAGGAAAAAGGATCCAGCCAGACTGATGGCAACCAAAAATTCAATTAACTTTCAGAATCCAAATGACAAAATGACACGAGAGAGACTCTCTGTTTATTAATTTCAGTCACAGATATCGGATCAAAACCAAAAATCCAGAGTTACATGGTAATGTATCAATATCAACAATATCTCAATACATATATATATTATCTATATCTAGTATCCAGTATTCCTTCAAGCCAACATAGACCACATGGGTATAAAAAATAATGTCCATGTGGGGAGTTTTGATTTCATTCCTGTCCATTAAGTCTATCTTCCAGTATTTTCCATACAGATACAGAGAACATTATTCCTTTTCTTGATAATATAGAATTACTGATCATTATGCATAATTGTTATCATATTATCAATATCTCCTTTTACATTGTAAGCACATAGTATGTAGACAGTAGATACGATGAAATTCATTGTGCATTGTGTATTGTACACATATAATATACTTTTCCCCTGTAGAAATTAATTTTCAATATTCATTTCTAACACTAGAATAAATCTAGGACTACTATCATGTTCACATATTATTTATTTGTAATTTTACCTATAGTTTGAATATTAAATGAAAATCCCCTGTCTTGAATTTCATGATTTTTATTTCTAAACCAAAACTTGAATCCTCTTTTTTTTCTTAGTCAGAGTATATTTTATGAATTGTTCAAGCATGCGGCAATACTGATTATTAGTACAGAGTACACAGTAAGCGTCACAAGATCACCATTCCATTGCACCGCGTTAGAGGAAAGGGTAAACATCTAATAAAATAATTGAAGCAAACTACCAACTACAAACTACCCACAGAACATTGTAGAATACAATAAACAATAAGGTATCGAAAAAAGGTATGTCTCTTTAGTGTTTCAAATACTGTGTAATGCTCATGAAGACCGTGTTCCAAGTTTCAAGCTTGTTATAAAAACAATAAACATTTCAGAAACAACAAACGCCTAACAATAACCCCCGTGGCTTCCTTGATGCTTGAAGGTATTGTCAAGATGAAACCTATAGAGAATACAAGTGTTATAAAAAGCCGTGCTCACAAGCTGACTGTGCGACGAAGTATAAATATTTTCCTATTCTGCACAAAAGTAAATATTTTAGAGGCCACGGTAGTCAGGGCTTAAAGTATTTATCGCTTCTCTTTCTTTTTAACATTTTACATCATTATGGTAAACAATTTATTTGTGTTTAAACTCGATTGATTTCATACGACCCATTATTTGTAAAGAACTCAAACACAAAGAATGTCCTTTTACTGAATTCAAAGCTATTTATCCTTTATCCTTTAAACTGAAACAGAAACATGGGATTTTGCAAATGTATATTCGTGAGATTCAAAAGATTTTGCAATCCACTTAAAAGAATGTAACCATTTATAGTACAGTATGCATACATATTAGAGATTACAGATTATAGATACGATACCGTGAACAAAAAGTAGTAATCTATGGATAATTTACGCTTAACATGCTCAATTTTTTTTGTAAGCAACCACCACAAAATAGTCTATGATTTAGTTACTGCATGTATTTAGACTTTAGCCTTTATACAGAAGAGTATACCTATTGGATTTTGAATATTTTATTTGTTCGTGGTCTCTGGTAATACAGTACAAAAATACAAAATACATAATGAATCTGAATCTGTTCAATATCCGATCCCAATCGTGATGAATAAAATATAATATGACAGCATTTATCATTCATCATGTGTACTTTACAATCAATATCAGGCTGTAATAGTTCAAAAACTGCAGTGGTATTTTCATGTCCCATGGACATAAGTTAAAAATACATTTCCGCAAGTTTGAGCTTTGAGTATCTATAGTATCTACACTCCATAATATTACAAAATTTAGCCATGAACCCACAAAAGTAATTGATAATTTAGCATGAAAAATCAAGACATCAATATTTCATAAAATCACTTATGTAATTTCATCACATTACTCCAATTTTTGTACGCATACATATTACACATATGTATGCACAGCAGAGAATCCAAAATTCTACTGATAAATCACGATTTACATGCTCAAAAACTAACAATCAATAATTGCTTCCTGCTAAAATTAGAGTGGAAGTCTGAATTCTGAATTACCAATACAAATTTTATATGATGCATACTACCTACGTAATATATTATACATATGTAAATTATAAATGGAGTCGTGTTGCATACAAATGTACACATGACATTGGCACGACTTTATACATCTACATAGAAAGCAATAAAAAGTCCGAAATAAGACATAAGTACTGATCATTGATAATAACGATTACATTGATACAATCTTAAACATTTGTAATAGTGAGCACGAAACTATTCCTACTCATATTATGCCTGTCATATTTGGTCTATCATGTGTACTGATTTTTCAAGGATCTGAATGACATTGAAACTCAATTACTAGTATTACAAAATAGGAAAATTCCGATCGGATTGGGCAACGATTTAAGTAATACAATAAAAAAATTGATAAAAATGTATTGCAGTTTGTAATTTTTTTTTACTTCTTAAATCCAACAACAGCAACAGTTTTTCCAACCATCAAATTTATTAAACCGATAAGTCATCTGAAAATTTATATTATTTTCTTTCAGTCCTATATTTAATGCATAAATCTTCAATCAGGTGGTCTTAAAGGCAAAGTATCGACTTGAATATGTTCCCTGTTTTCATCATCCACTTTAAGGGATATTTTACCCAATCATTTAATATTTGATCCATAACATCATTTTTATAGCTTCTATTATGTTTTTACAGAAATTTTAAACTCGGGACTAGAGACTTTTGAGTACGTTTTCTTGTAGTTTAATTTCCAACATATTATTTTAGAAAATACAATTTACCTACATTCACATGATTCATGATGTACAACATCGTATTGAAAAGATAAGGATTACCTCCGTATTTCAAAACAAAGCCATGAGCATACAAAATTATCTGAAAGACCTTAATTACCTCTTATAGTTTTTGCTCTCACTCACTCACTACTTTAAAAGTACATTAAAAACTGTACAAGGAAAATGAGAATATCCTATGGTATTTTTCGATTATCATTTGTTTAATGGTTAATGGCTCACGGATATCTGCTTATTCGGATGTATACGTAGTTGCATGTATGTACTATGTACGATGTACAATGCATGTTGTACACTGCTTTAAATAAGTGTGAGTAAGAAAGAATTCTTACATTTTGTTGTTAGGAAACACTTGTTCTTAGCATATGTATAAGTACATACTCCAAACTATAAACTACTACATTCTAAGATATGGCAGGATTCTTTTTCTCCAGTGTGATAACACGGGAAGAGAAATTCAAATTCTTCACCTCCTCATTTCGTATTCAAATGGTTCTTCACTTGGCCTGAAAACATTTAAGCTCATGCTGGTATGGTACGGTTCAAAGATGCATTATTATTATTATTATAAAAGTCCAAGGCCCTCCCTAATTTCTTTTTCATGCAGCTTCTTACATTTTCCATTTTCCATAGCTGATTTTTAATTGATTTATACTTTATATCCATAGTTTGAAGCCTGTTTGGAAAAATTTATGCGTATATTGATTTCTTATTTTCATCATCTTTATTCAACAAAGGCCATTTTGTTTTTCTCCTATTTAGTAATAATATTTACTATTTACTGGCGTTGATACCAATGAATACTAACTCATTAATTATGCATATTTTTTTGTCAATAAATTCACTGACCATTTCAATAATATCGTATGATATGTATGATAATGTATGTGTACAAATACAACACAATTGTAAAACTTTGGGCTATTAATATTAAATATTAATACACTTTCGGGTAAACTTCCATAAAAAACCTACAACAATATATTCAAATTCGTTTTTACACTAAAATACTATTACTAATATTGAATATAAGGGAAAACCACAACACTTGCAAAATTTTTCAAAGGAGAATTGAAAGCAAAGAAGAGAAAAAAGTTAATAAATAATGGCACAAGGAAAAAAGAATCCACGAAAGATGAAGTGTACAAAAAAATATATTTACCTGTCTGATGGTCCTGGCACGACCTTTCAAAAACTCAATATATTCAACAACTCGCAAGATGAGTTGAAGCCAACGTTTTTGCAGTCTTTCAGCTGTTCTCACATTGGCTTCAGCCTTATGACCTTGGCTTTCAAAGAGGCTCTTCAGCGTACTTGTAACCTCTGATGATTTTTCGTCAATTTCTGCTTGTAAAGCCTAAAAAGAAAGAAAAAAAAAGACAATCAATTATTATTATTATTAAAATTAAAAATTTATTAAATTATTAGATCATTTATTTAGACACGTTTTAAAAATTATTAAACTTCTTTCTTTATTGAATCTCTTTCCTATGATTTTTTGCAAGCAAAAAAGCATCATACTTTTAGTGAATACTTGCTACAAGTGATGACAACATTTAGTTGAATTTAAAAACATTTAATACTTTAAACTACAAGCCTACACATCATGAAACCTTTTACGGGATAAACCTATTCAAAAGTCATTTTCCTCATATTAAAAAGTTGAATGATGACATCTTGCAACCTTCATGTTTCATGTGTTGTGGATTGTTGAGATCTACACAATCTACACGTAAAAATTAAATGTAAGCTTAAGAAATATGGAATATGGAGAATGGAGAACCACAGCATTATAATTTATACTGCGTAAACACATCGATAGAATCTTCTTACTGCATGACATCATGAGTTTTTTTTCATGAGGTAAGAAATATTTGGTTTTAATTTGTTTCAAGATTTACGACAAGATTTTACTCACAGTAACAATCGTTTTCTTTCAAAGCCAACCATCTTTTCTGTATTGCCGCATGCAAATTTACTGTTTAATTACAAAAGCTTTGATGATCGCCTGACAAAACTTCATTAAAAATATACACACATGCATTATTATTAGGATGTGTAATAATGATGCTTATTATTAGAGATTCGGTATTCGAATCATCATCACAAAGATACAATGTTACTATACACATTATGTATACCTCAATTTGCAAAGGTAACTCAAACTTGAGAGATTAAAGAGAAAAATGAAACATGATGTCTTCTCCATCATGTTTTATACTAGCAACCACTAGACACTAGACCAATCTATCGCATCTTCATTATCAATTATACATAGGTATATATGTATATTCTTTGAATACATACATCATACATCTGAAGATGATGATAAACTGACTTCATGCTCAAAACTATTTTTCACCCGGTCAATCAGAAACAAAGATTAGCTTCATTCAAATGTCAATGAGTGAATTCTTCTCCTTTACCTTCCTTTCTTACTTCTATTCATACCTCATACATATTTTACATTATATCTTCATATTCCTGTCATATAACAATGTGAAATGTTTTTTTTTTTAAATTTACATATTGAAAATATTTAGACATATGCCAATGAGAATACGGAGTAAAACATGGATTTACATTATTCGACTGGATTCACACATATACGACAGGATTTTGAAAATAGATTAACATCAAATCCGGCTACAATAAGATTTATTATTATTACTGTTGCAACCTTTAAGAACCAAGAAGATGGACAAGTGGAAAAAACTTGTGCTTTGTTCCCTTAAGTATACTCTGTAAGCTTTCAAGCTCATCAAAAATTCAAACTCTTCTCTCTAAATACTCTCCACTATCACTATTTAAATACATTTATACCACCCATACTTACGAATACTTATCGTACTGAAAAAGCACCAACCCTTTCAACACTTGGTATTTAAAATGTTAAAAAGGATCTTATTGCATTTCAAACACTAGAGACTAGAGACCAGAGTGACAAAATACGTTACTTGAGTGTATTATCTACTTCACTTCTCTTATATTCAAGTAGACTTCAAGTCTCTATACACTATAGGTACTCTATACTTCAGGTACTGGTGTGGTATTAATGGAAATACACACAGTGTGTAAAGTGTGAATGCCTCTGCCTCATACACGTTAAAATTAACTTCTCTGAATCCATCCATTAAGAATTTCCCAAGTTTAGACAAATCTACATGAGAGAATGACTATTTTTTATCTTTTTTTCCGACTCTTAAACCCACATGTGCACTTCACATTTTTATTTGATTAGATCCATTATTTTTTTCTTTTATGAAATTGTATATTGTATGCACTAAGGAAATGTAAATGAACTCACTTTATCTTGTCAACTTTTGGATCTGAAGACTTTTGTCATATAATTTTTGACAACATTTACAGTTTACAGTTCTTAAAAAATAATTAATTGATACAACATGTAAAGTACAAAGACACTAGGATAAAAAATTGACAGAAATATTTCCATAACCAAAGACAAAAATTCACGCAATACACTATGGAAAATAAATTTTGTACAAGAGAATGCTTTAAACATCTTACCTATTATGTACAATAAATATGAACACTATTAACGACAAAAAATGTAATATCCAATATCCAATACGAAACAATAATAAGAGCAAAAGCAACCGTAAGAAAAAAACAATGTAAACCAAACCTACTTCTTTTTTACATGCTTTTTTATCGTACATTGTACATGCTCTTGTCGTATTATTGGTATTGGTTCCACGAACTACCTTAACATAATTAATATAGTTTCCTTGACACATTATCCGAATGAAACCTCAATTCATTCTGTTATGCATCTCTTTTCATCTCTTTTACTCTCATTAATTTTAGTCAACGCTCAGCGGTAGTAACACCACACAATACAAAATATAAAAGTGATCCAATTTATGAAATAATACTTTGTAATATGTATCACCAAGTTGAGTATTGAGTATATACAATGCACATTATACATACTACATACCTATGTAATATGTTCGTATGTATATGCACTATTTCCGCATTTATTCCGCTAATTTGTTCAGACGTGGTTCATTAAGGGAAGAAATAGAAGAAGGTAAGATACCGAGTCCCGTTACCAACAAATTAACCAGAAACGCATATTACATTCTCTGCATACATCCATCGCATCACCTAATAACCACTCACCTCAACTTATTACATACTCTATTACAAGAAGGTGTACATTGTACATGGTACATACTACATACTGCATACACATGTACATGAGGACCTAGATCTACAATAACAACAACAACAATAAGAACAACATACAACATGAACTATGAACGAGACAGAAGGACGGACGGAGAGTACATGCTGTTGCGAAATACTAGCCCTTTCATTGTATTTATTGTACAGTATGCAGCACAATATAATATAATATAATAGAACAAAATACATACAAACATAAACTAAGCTAACACAGTTACCTATACTCTATACACTATACATAACACATACAACAAATCTATGCATTTATTTCTTTGAACTAGTTACGTAGACTTATCTTTACAGAACTTTTTTACAGCAGCAAAAGCAGCAGCAGCAGAGACTCAAGCTTGAGCAGGTATAAAGAAGAAGAAGGGTTTGACTGTCTGTCCCATCAACAGAGTAGTAAAACTGTACAATCAAATCATTTTTCATCTCCGTCTCCTCAAGAAATATCCTACATGTATCCCATATCTTTTTGAACTAAGCTACTGCATGCATGATGTGTACATGCATTTCTGCTGCCAACTCATAACTTGCTGGCAGTCGAAGACTAATAAGTAATAAGTCCAAGCCAACGGTTTAACGTCTATTCAACGTTCATCTAGTCATTCATTCAACAAGGAAATTTTAAAGATATTATTTATGTCTCATGTCCACCATCAGAATTCAGAATCTTCAGATGCAATTCATATTCATATTCACACACTTTGGCACCTTTGTAAGATACGTCTTACTCTATTACAATCACGAAATTGAAACAATGAACTCTCATCATCATGATCATGATCATTCCCATCTATAGATTATAGATACGTGCGGAAAAATTATAATAACAACAATTGTTGTATATAATATTGTGCGTGTATATAGTTGGTTACTGGTTACTTCAATCGTGAGTATTTCTATAAACTAATCATGAAATATTGCAAGCTTCTTCTTTTTCCTCCTCCTCTATATTTTATATTTTGTATTCATACTCTTTATCTTAAAATCATGATCTGTCTGTATGTCAATACTACACAATAAAACCCCTTGTTCCATTCTGTCATATCACACTGTGTCTACATACATTCCTGTCTTGTGTCTTGTGATTAGGGGTATGTCTTCAAGCGTATGTATCTATAATATAGATTCTATATACACAAAGTTAATAAATAGTAAGTAGTTACTTAAGATAATATGATCATTCAAGTTCCTCTCGTAATACACTTTTCATTAGTTTGTAAAGATAAGGATTTCTCTGTCCCACTCCAAAAAAACAAGAAAAAAGAGTCCTGTATCATATGACACTAGACACTAGATACTAGTATGTATGAATTCTAAATAGTGATAAACGAACATGAATACCTGTTGACATGTACAATGTACCATGTTCATTGTATACATACATCTACGCAATGTACACGCATATAAAAATGATATATACACTTTTTATCACTTTGATTTCACAACTAGTTTTCTTCCCTATTCTCTCTGGTCTCTTGTAGTGGTTGTAACTGTGGTTGTAGTAACTGTCACATCAAAAGAACATATGAAAAAGTGGTAAACAATGTACACACACAATTCAATTTTTTTTAGCACCAATTCTTGTAATATCATCAGATAAGTCCAAATAAAACATGACATTGTACACTATAAAACTGTCACCACTTGTACATTTTTTTTATTGCTACAATTACTGTCATATGTATACTATATTATTATTCCGTTGGAATTAGTAGTAGTAATAATAATAATAATAATTTTCTCGTTTCATAAGTAATAACTATTTAACGTACTCTCATCTTTCAAAATTATAGTGTTTTACGGGAAAGGTAGAAAGAAACACTTTTTTATTATATGTTATAATTTATAATATAGAAATTTATACACGTTCAATGCTCAACCTCCAAGTTTTAATGTTTATAAAGTGCACATAAAAGCATTTGAAAAATTTTCGGTATAATTTTATGATACATCTTTTGCATGATTTGACAATATTATTACGAAAGCAACAGCAAAATTTACTCACTAACTCATCCATTCATCCATTCATCTTTCCGTTCTCCGTTCTTTTCAATTACGCGTATACAGTATACACGCGTTTATGCCATATGTAGTACGTTCATGAATTACTTTTACTTGCAACAATTTTTGTGTCTGCCCATACACAATGCACAATACTTAATACTCAATACTCAACACCTGAATCGAAGCGTACTGATGATTAGAATTTTCTCAAATTTATGCATAGATATTTATGTAGCTGTAATCTGTATACGCTATACGCACAACAATAAACTGTCGGTAGGTAACTAGGTAATCAAGAAAAAGAAAAATGAGAGAGAGAAAGTTTAAACTGTTGTTCTTAAAATGCATCAACAAAGAATAGTAAATACTCATCCTCCAATAGATAGACAAACTTAAATTAGACTATATACCCAATCCAATACCTCACCCTAAATTCTAATTTTTGTCTCCATCCTTTTCTCACTACTCATATTGTATTATTATATTATACTTTTTACTTATAATAACAATACAGACCGACTACTGACTACAGACTACAGACACACCAAAACAACTACTGACACACAAAAAGAGCCCTCAGGTAGAAAATAGTTGTGTGTACACATTACCCATTACCCATACATTCTGCTACATTCGATAACCAGAATTACAAACGTCTTCGTTTGCATGTCATGTGCTTCCTTCCTTTGGAAAGCCCAAGTTAAACCAATTCACAGAGAGAAAATGTACATAATACATCGTACGTCGTAAATCGTACATAGACAACATAACATGAATAGAATATATACATAGAGAGAATAGACAACAAACAAACATTACCTAAATAGCACTTTACATTTTTTGTAAGGAAGATGAGAAAAAAGAAAGAGTGTCTTTGTCTTTGTTGTGTTGTATCGACAGCACTGGTGAAGTAACTTTATTGTTTAAAACCAAGGAATTTTTACTATCTACAGTAGATACTTGAATAGTTGATGCATCAGTCAGTTGAACGTTGAACGTGAGAGGATGAGAGGAAGGAAGCATTGTGTCTAGGTGTCTAGTGACTAATACTGATGCTACGCTTTGTTGTTGGTTGTTGACTAAAGAATTTTTTACATCTATGCTAATGAAAGGTTAATTTATGAATGGCTACTTTAATTATTATCTGTTTGTGTCGGATTACAACTTGGCAGACTCCATATCCTCACCACAAAAACGCATACTTTTATTCTCACAGCTCACATGTTTTAGTTTTCAAAGGAATATGTAATACTTAATATTGTATAGTGAAAGCGACGATAAATGAGATTATGCTCACTGGTTTTTTTAGTTAACAACTTTTCCATGTGTACCATAAATAATATCAAAATGCTGCATGTATACTATGTACTATGTACTATCTTTACATATATTATGCTAATAGCTAATATAGACACACATATTGAAACAAAATCAGCCGCAAGTTCTTCTTATTGAATGTTAAATTCCAAACACCATATTTTTCTGACTACACCATTTACAGTTTGCTCTCATAAGTTTCAAACATGAAACACAGCACAGGTGTGTACACAGGCATGTGTTATCATGTAGCACATATTTATTTGAGATTCTATTCAGAGTAAATTTAGTTGATTTAGTTAGTTCAGTAAGGATCTTTGTCAAAAATTTAATATACCTTTTCTTATCAATACAAAATTATAATTGAGCATAATGATGACTGATGATGATTTGAAAATTATCCAATAAAATTCGTAATTCCAAAGAGAATCTAAAGTAGATAGGATTTGAAAATTTTTGTACATATTAAGGCGATAATAAAAAGTTATGAAACACTCACGTTTTCACCACATCATATTTTAAAGGAAAGGGTTTTCACTGCTAATAAATCTGTTTCATATTTTATTCCTCACAACATGTACAATTCACACTGTACATTGTACATTATATACATTTATTATTTATGCATATGTGTGCGTATGTAGAGTAAAAATCAAAAGTTGCTTATTAACAGTAATATGGAAATGTGATTACTGATTACGATCAGTGATTTTAACACATGTTGACTATATGAAATATGTGAAGGAAAAAAAACTGCTGCTGCCAACAAGCACTTACTTAAAAAGCCGTTTCTAGTTCATAAATCTCTCAATTGACATTTGATAGACCAGATAATACAGATAGATTTGGCCTATAGTTAGGAGCGTGAAAGCATAAAATTGAGAGCTCAAATCACAAACCAATTTTCATCATATATATAAACATTAAACATGCTGGAAGCTTAACCATCCACCGGTTTACCACCGCAAAAGAACACAAACAATACACGGTGCATAGTGCAAAGTGCACTGTACATTGTATCTACATTCTACACATTACAGCTGGTCAAGTGAACTGGTTGATTTGCTTTTACTTTACATGAATTTAGTTGTTACTCTATACTCATTACACTAAAGATTACAGATTGACAAGACACAAGACACAGACTACATATTCAACACATCCTAATACACCCTTTTATAAAATCATTAAGTCTGCCAAGCCTAATAATTAAAACAAATTAGAATTAACGATACACATCTACTCATTACTATCAAGTACAATCCATATTCCAATCCCAACCAAGCACATGATTGACCACTCTTCATTGTAACACTTGCCGTAGTCAAGTACTCAAGTATTCAAGTATTCAAGTACACATGTATTTTATGAAGGAAGGAACAAGAGGCACTCATTTATGTTTTTAGTGTGCGTTTTCGTTTCACTTGATACTTGATTCTTGATTCTAATCAAACAAACTCTTCTTAAATAAAAACATTCATTTTGCTTATCGTGTCAAATCAGAGTCATAGCCTACGAAAAAGTAATTTTTCCCCTCCTTTCCCCTCTCTTCCAACTTGCTCTCGGTTCCCTTTATGTCGAATTTTGAACTACATATAGATAGCGTGTTAATATTCAACTATACAAAAACATAAACACTTGCATATCTATCCATCTACAATCTACACAATACACAACATAAGTTTCCGGAGCTATGGACTTTTACATTCTCTATATACAGGAAACGTTACGGATTCTAGATTCTAGTTCAAGCACTTTGAGACTAAAATGAACAACCTTTTTTGAATACTTGAATAAATGCAGGGGGATGGGCTCCGTTTAACTGTGCTACACTGAAAAACCTAGGTAAAATCCTGAACAATATCAGTTTATCACTTTTACCTGCCTTTGAAATAAGTGCGTATATCGTATTCTGTATGTGCATAAACTTGATGGTAAGAGAGCAAGTCCACGTGAAATTCACATAGCACATAGCACATAGGGCATGTGTGTAGTCATGTAGTGTGTGTGTTTGTAGTTTGTAGTGACGTGCCGTAGTTTATTATTTTATTTTTTCTTGACTCGTTCCTTATACATGCTACACATTCTAGATTCTAGACAGCTAAAAAATGTTCCGCTTCCTTCTGACTAGAGCAATCACATTAAGGTACGCACTTCAAACTTTTCATACGCATCGAGCATAGAGAGCAAGACATCATGATGACGCCGTGAGACTGTAAAAACTGTGTAACTGAGATATAATGTTAATTTAGATGGGATATACTCAATACTTTAATATGTACTTTGTACCTTGTACGCATAAGAAAAAACCCTCGACAATTTTGACACAAAAAAACTACATTCGTACAGCATCCATGTAAAATACATAATATGCAGGCTTGAGTTTTGAATTTTGAGGCTTGAACGACAGAAAATATTATACATAGATTTAAAATAAAAAATTATTATAAATTCCTTTACCGTTTGATTCTTTATAAAAAATCATTAAAAAAACCTACATGCAGTTCTCATGCTTCATTATTTATTATTTACATTGCATTGTTTTGCAGGGTTTTTTTCAATTTTCAAAAATAGCACAAGGTACACATCATCTGCTTCAAACTCAATCTATCTATTTTTAATAGATATGTCATAATAAAATATGAAATCCACTGTTTATGATTCTAAATTCTAATCTTGATTCATTTATTTCTCTAGCAGCTGAATACACAATCATTTGTAATTTCTCATATTCATCTATTATAATATACTGTCCGTGTACTTTTTTTTTTATTATTATTGTAATTTACCTTACGGTAGAAAAAACATCATCATCATCATCATCATCACAATTCGCCCAAGTTATAATTCCATGGCGAACATGAGTTTGCCGTAACGATGTAATGTTATTATTATTAATAATGCAGCGCTACGTTGCATTACGTTCATTTGTAAAACATATAGTAAAGGTTGTTGCCCTAATCGTTCGTATAGGTATACTACACTATACTATGAGTACAAAACAGCATTAACACAACATTGCAAACAACGGAGAGAGAGAGAGAGAGAAAGAGAGGGAGGGATAAAAAAAACGAAAGACGGGATGCTTTCAGCAGTGAACACAGTATTTCAAAGCAATGCCAATGTAAAGACAAAATTTATATAATAATTCATATCGTAATAATGAGTGGTACATGAACTATATACTGTAAAATATATAACATGGCATATCATTGAAACTCCTTTTACATACACATCTGTATTCTTAAACGAAGAAACATGAAAAACTATAAAGAATCCAGATTTCAGAACATAATTGTCTTTCTCTTTCAAATACCTCCATTACATTAAGCTTGCACTTATTTATTTATTTATTTACTTACTACTTACTACATGTTTTCTACATTACTAAAAGTTATCGGAAGAGCATAAAAACTTACAAAGAAATACAAAGAGAAAGAAAACAAAGAAATACTGACTGGACAAGTAGTTTCAAATCACGTTTTTACAAGTATGCAAATGTGTAACAATAATCTAAAATATTATAATGTAGTAAATATTAATTATCAAATGGTAAATGGTGCATAGATACATTCAATTCTGAAGTGATTATAAATTTATAAGACATAATAATGATGAATGCCACGTTCACGCTTTAACAATCGAAAGCGATACAGCGTGTACAGTGTACAGTGAGCAGTAGTACAGTAGGCAGGTATCATATGTAAATTCTGTTTGGTATTTAGTTTTCTTCAACATAGAGAAAGAAGGCAGGATATGAGAGAAACATGATGAGATGAGATGAGATTCGCCTCTTCTATACACATGCACATAATCAAGCAAGTAAGTAAGTGAGTAAGGAGTGAGGATGTTTCAAGTAGGTTACAAACTTGTCCTCATCTATCTAATCTAATATATTCATCAAGGAACGCATCATATGACAAGCGGGTTTACATTTTAAAATTTTCGATCGTATTTCTTTAGACATATATGACTTTAACCACGAATCCGATTTTACTTTACATTTCGTTTATTCTCTTTCTGTGTCTCTCACTCAACTTCAACTTCAAGTCACACAATCTACAAGCTGACTAACAAGGAAGAGAAGGATATTTTATACTCTGCAGATGATTCTATGCCCTGGCCCTGTGTTTGTGTGTGTTAACCACCAGATGTTTAAATTTTTCATTCAAACTCCTACAAACTGCGTGTATACATATTATGTCTATTTATGTATTAATAAAAACACAGACATTGTGGGTTTTAGTCAATGTACTATGTGCAATGTACATTGTACTTGGTATAATATGCTCACATTAAAAAAATGAGAATAAAAGAAAAACCCACTGTGTAACGTGAGGAATATCTTATCAGGCAGATAATCATACAAAACACAAAAGTTAATCGTTAGTAAAAGTTAAAAGATAGGTAATATTATTTATTTCAAATGCTACATTCTGTATTCTATACAATATTGGAAATTCAAATATATGCACTTTAAATCCCTATTCCCTATATCTGTACTCTGTACATCAACTATAAAATACATTCAACAATGCAATGGATGCTGAATGAGTCGTAAAAATCCTCCATTCATGTACAAATAATTCTATATTATTATTATTACCTGCATAATGTACACTATACACAATACACACATGTGTGTAACTCACATAGTAACACATTCTGAAAGTAAAGTACAAAGTGTGAAATTTTTTTATCCTAACGAATGCGGAATCACGCTCACAATTTATATTGTCAGCACACATTTGTTCATATCTCTGTTCTGTGCTGTTCTGTTGAGCCTTTATCTTTTTATCCGCTCTCGTCCTTCGTATATGTATTACATTAGGATGTAGTTGCAATGTGTCCTCTTTGATGATGATGATTATCAATGATTGTTAACCCAATAAAATCAAATATAAAAATCATTGGAAAATCAAGAATTGAAAAACAAACTTACATCAATAAAATGAACCCATGTTTCAACGTAACCATCTTCACGTCGTTTGATATAATATATAATATATTATATGACAGCTGAACTGTGGTTACTAAACTTGTACAATATGCACGGACAGAGGATGCACTGAAGATTGAAGACGATGGATTTGCCTCAAGCGGGCAAGCCATCATATTTTACTATCAACGAGTTGGAACTTTCGCTTTATCCGTCTCACGTCATAGGAGGCTGTATTTATTATCATTATTATTATTTTTGTAAATGAGGAATCGTGTGAAGTACATAATATATATTTCATATTACACGCGTAAATTATATTGATACGTACTTTGTCTTTGTGCATTGTGCATAGCATTATAATAATAATTTATTTTAATGCATCTACAAATTTTTGTTGACTTGGTACGTATAAAAAATATATGCTAAGCATAATTTTTTCCCCTCTAAAATTCATTCCTAGAATTTCATTTCAACTTTAAATTTTCTTACAACATTCAGAGATAGAAATAATGGTAAGACCATACTAACAATAATAATAATAATGTAATACTCAGTTCAGAAAAAGAGAAACAGTATTATGGTGCATGTTCTACATGGATAGATTGTAGGTAGTTCCATAGAAAAAAAATAAAAATAGAACACGTCAATATACATAAAAATGCACAATGCAACTCGGACAGAATGACGTGGTTTTATAATATCATTTTTTTTTTCTTTAGCAATCCGCGTTTAACATGCACAAGTAAGCACAGTAATAACATCCAGCAAAAAGGCATTCAGAACTTCCTTTTGTCACCATTTTGTAATGGTTGTATATTACCACATATCGCATCTTGAAAACTTCACACTACTGTTTATGCACAGGTATTCAAACTATACACAATACACAGATGAATAAATAAAACTCGTACTACTACTAATACTACTACTGTGTTTCGGCTATTGAATTTTTTGACAAAAGTTACTTCACCTTGCTTCTCCCACACTCGATTTTGGCCTCCGTACTTTAAGTACTCTCTCACAGTGTATACATACAATATGTATTCATGTAGTCGTACATGCAATGAAAAAGAATCATACTTTATCTTGTCGTATTCATTTTCATGTCTCATCCTATTGCAAACCAACCATATAGTATCTGTGTATTACATATTATACCAAGTATTATATTATAATAATACTCCTCTTGTACATTTTTTTTTTTAGATTTTTGGGCTATAATAATATACTATCCTACAAGCCTACATACATGAGGAGCATCCTCATTATGTATGTACAATACTGAATACTGGTATGTACAAATGGTAATTTTGAGCGACGTTACCACAAAAGAAGAAGCTAAAGGACAAAAAAAACGGGATTCTTTAAGTCACGATTTTAGCTCCTATGCATTTTGCAGCCTTCTTCATGTTGATGTACTATGTACATTTTTATAAAAGGATAGCATGTGAAATAAAATAAATCTCATACTATACCATATACTATTTTTGTACGTCACCTTGTGACGTTTCAACCATTTCCAAATGAAGACTTTGTACCAAGTATAAGAAAAAATTCACCACCTGCAAAATCTTCAGAGATACAAAGTACAAAATACAAACAGAAAACAGACAAACAGAGTATCTTTGTGCTTATGGGAGTTGTGAGTGAAATCGTTAAAAGATGAAACAAATTGACAAAGGAGAACGACATTGAAAAGAAAAATGAAACAACTAATTCGTTTCTGTAATACACTGTAGTACTTATTCGGAAAATATTGGTAATCGTTAACTCGAAACAAACATTATTGAAGAATTCAGATATTCACTCCTCCCCTCAGCATGATATACTTACAACACAGTAACAAAGAACATGCGATAAGAAATACATTTAATATCTATCTATTATGTTAAGTATACATACTCACTCTCTACACTATGCGGACTAGATTAATGCATAGAAAAAATTTGGTTGTGCTAATTATTCCCATTATTGGTTATGACCACCTATTCGGTAATGTTGTACATCTTGACAAGTAAAAATTACCAGTCCAGCTTTAGACTTTAGACATTCATTTATATTATATATTGCATATGCTTACATTCTTTACAAATGAGAATGGGCTTCAACAACAGATAAATATGTAATAAAAAAATAATCTATCCAATGTTCAATGTACACGCGCGAACATAAAAATGTATCTACAATATTATGTCTATGTATTTGCGTACATGTACATAAACTGTGAAACTCATAATATACAATATTATACATAAGTAGAATAGTACATTATGTATTATGAAAGCTTTTTCTTTCTCCGAATCAAGTAATGGCAAGCAAGAATAAAAAAAAAATTACAAAGACCATTGACGACCAACCAATTTCATA
This sequence comes from Sminthurinus signatus, assembly GCA_019776565.1. Taxonomy (NCBI): domain Eukaryota; kingdom Metazoa; phylum Arthropoda; class Collembola; order Symphypleona; family Katiannidae; genus Sminthurinus; species Sminthurinus signatus. The sequence continues at coordinate 7,171 of JABASP010001673.1, read as the reverse complement.
AAAAAAGAGTAACATTACTACTACATATACTACAGATATTGCCATTTGCTTTTTCCTTGAGCCTTGAGCCAAGTGCAACAACTGACATACAATATCAAACACCTATATGAGTATAAGTATTGTTCCTATCTCACACAAATTTACACCAAGCATTCACGGACATCACTTTGACAGTAAATAGTACAGACCATATAGACAGTCAAAAGATGATATGTTAAGCAAGCAAGCAAGCAATATGTTGGGCCGTGTTTAATCTATAAAAGTCAACCATTTCACTACATATGTCGTCATACTATACAACTCTTAACTTTTAACTATCATTCAAATCAAACAGATACAAGTACACTAGATGAATGCTTTAAGGTTTTTTGCCTGCAGTAAAGTTTTATACTTTGTTTAGATAGAGAACCATATACCTACTATATGCCACACACACAAAGCTAAATAATGATAATGATGATTATATATTTTATATATTATATATACAACAAAGTCTGCACGTGAATAGATTGAGCTTGAGAGAAAAATACAGTGTTTTTGCAATACATATATACCTAATACCTATCTACTATCTATAGTAAAGCCAGAACAGGTATTAAATGCTTGCAATATTGAATATTATTATTCTATTGAATACTAATGAATCATATAATCACAGTCTTCATGAAATGCATTATTCATAAAAAATACCTAAATCAACACACTTTTGTATTTTGTTCTACATACTTTTTTGTTAATAATGTGTTTTTATTATTATAACACAGTAATAATCTGTACACATCCTTTTAAAACCTTCCTTTTTGGATCGTCCAATTTTCTTATTTTCACTACAAGTAAATATCTATGTGTGTAGTATGTAGACCTGGCACTCCTAGAACATGGAATATGGAATGAGGAACGTTTACCAAAGTGTTTATTACAATTAATAATAATGATGAAAATATTATAACTTATAACATTGAAAATCACTGTAATAAATTGGTCATATCTTTTATGCAAAAGTATTTTATGTCTCTTGTAAATTGGCCCATCCAAACTAACCATTAAAAACACCAAGATGAGTGTAAAAGTGTGTAAAACTTGTACATATCATATCATACTCATGTGTATAGTTAAATACAGGATAAAGGGTAACTATTACACAACATTTTATAATTAAATCCGAAAGCATAAAAATATTCAATGGTCGTTGATAATGAACTCTCATCATCTGACCATAACAAAATATAAAATTATCCACGAATATGGTGGTCGTGAACGGTCATGCTTTTCTAGCTCATTGGACATTGAACATTCCTTTATTGGACAGAAATTTTATTAATAGGTTCTGGATGAACTTTGAAAATATCATGTCTCTGTAAGTCTGTATTGCTATTATATCATTGATGCGGCTGTGAGATTGTGAAACGTAGATGACATAATATAAAAGAATGTACATTTTACATACATATGGACCACATGCATAGAGCATGTTGCTCCATAACCCGGGTACAAGTGTCATCCACCAAGATCTCAGCATGAGATCAACTTTGTATTTTCAGTATTTCATACTTCACAGCTTACAGCAAAAGAAGACTCAAGCAATCCAAAATTCAAAATAGAATACACATGTTCATAGAACATAGAACATGCACATCATTTACTTTTCATGTATCAAACTACAATGTACTTGTTTAGAAATGTACAATTGAGTATTTAATATCTTCTATTTAAAAATCTCTGCTAAAAATTTAAAATTCTACAGTTAATACAATATAAAATATAATACAAAGATAGGTAATCAAGTAAAACTTTGACACAACATATTCACTTGGATGATTACAAGGAAACGCACTCGATTTCGATTGTTTTCATAATCAGTATTTTCAACCGTCTAAATAATATATGGTTGAACAATTTATCCAATTTCATGTCGTGTGTATTGTGTATACTTTTATAGTAAACCTCAAATGATCGCCTGACAAAAATAGTTACAACTGTCGCTGTGTGTACACACATCGACCTATGCATGTAGTCATAATTACGTCAAAACCCCTTTTAAAGGCAAACTCATATACATACATACATTTAGTGGCGTGGTGCTTAAAATAACAACTGTCTCTCCATGACTGTTCCATACATGGATAAGTATGGATACATAAGTACAGTACACAATACATGTAAAATACATGATAGTTGTTTTTAACCTCAACTCTCGTCCCTTTTATTTTTACTCCTATTACATTTGTTTGCTAGGCCGTGTTCATTCAGGTTTTTTGTTTCATTCAAAGTCGATTGCTAATTACAATCAAATCGAATGCTATTTGATGCGATCCATACACAGAACAACAGAAATGAAGAACAAACTTTTATAATTTAACTCCATTCCCATTTATTTACTAACAATTTTTGTCTGCTTACGATAGCCATTCAAAATACAATACATGAAACACCCTCTGATCACTCTGTATTATTATTATTATTATACCACAAAACGAAAACGTATGAGGTATGAGTATATAATGATAAAGGATAAAGACTATGACATAAAATTAGAGCAGCCGTTTTTTCCCCTCTGATATCATTCGTGACCTGTCAACTAAGTTTACTTTAGATCACTTTCACCTCACTCCTCACTCATTTACATGCATTTTTTTTATCGATTTGTCTAAACTCTAAAGCTAGATACATCGTTAGATTGAACACACACAATAATCAAAATCATGACATGTGTATTCGCTTGTCTGTTTTTCTATACACCTTACTACATGTATAGAGTAAGTAACGAAAATAATAATAATAATACACATTATTGATAGTTATTCACACAGGCGCCGTTTTTACCATTCTATATACATATTGGATACGTAACAAATCCTGGGATTTATAGTAATGTGAAAGAGCAACCGTAACTCATAGCTCTGTGTGTATATCAATGTGTGTAGTACATAATTACACTAATTTATAACGATTCGATAATTGTATAGTACAAAAATTAGATGCTGTTATTGTGTTTTGTTGTTGTCATTTTTTTTTCAAAGTAATTTTAAAGTCGACTCTATACTCTATTACATTTGGAAAAAATGTCATTTTTACTCAACCAAACTTTCACGAATTAGTCTAAGTACCGTAATCTACACTTTGCTATTTATTTATTTATTTGTACTCTTAGATAGATTATCATGAATCTCATATCCACATAATTATGAAGAATACGAGCAAGATAGGAGCATGTATAGTAATAAGAAGAGCAAGAACTCAAATTTACAATGCAAACAAGCATCTTTTCTATATAATAATGATAATAATAATATTTAAGAGATGAGAGAGTATACAGATTTTTTTCCTCTACTACACAAACTACAGTGTATTAGATTTCAATCATTTTAAATGGCACTTGTAATTGCACTGTAGGTGATCCATACACTCTTTCGATTTGATAGTGGGATCATTCATAACAAAGCTAAGTGCTACACAATAAGACCATTACGCTGTACAGTGTACAATATACAATGTACATGCTCGATAAAATTGCTCATCATACATGAATACAAGCTCCATTAGCGTATCAACCAATTTTTTTTATTCCTTCTCTTCTCGTCGTTACACAGTAATTGACGGAACATAATATATCTAATTGTCACTTTCTTGATTACAAATTGCCTATGCATTTTACCACACAAACTACCTTAACACACAATTACGTATACATGTAATACGGAAAAAATTAAGGACTAATATAAAATACTGTTCAGAGTATATTATTATTATTATTATAAAGTAGCATCCTGCTTTTATATGTACTATGTACAGTGTACAGTTTACTACTGTACAAAATACAACAGATGAATACAAAATTTTCATTTTAATTCCGTTCGCAAAGCCAATGGTGTTACAGTCTTTAGGCTCAATTTTATCACCCGAAATTCTTTCAACTTTTATCAGCTCATGTAACACGAATTTGATATTTTATTAAAGTTGAAAATAAAATATAACAAAACAGATGCTATTACGATTGACAATTGATATGCAAGAACTTAATACCAAAGTTTACAAGATACATGATATATAATAGTATATAGTATAAAATAAGGAATAACAACTTGATAAAAGAAATCATTCACAAGAAATATTGCCCTCTGTATCATAAAGAAGTTTATAATATATCGTTAAACATTCTAACATAAATCTGGGATACATAATACATACAAATGTTTTTGAATCATGATTATGACTAATTTTCAAAGACCAAAAAAGCAATTACTGATTACAAAGGTTTGCTACATCTAAATGAGAACTCAAAGCAAACCACAAATAAGAAGAAGATGGTCGCGGCAAGATAGACTGTGAAAAAAAATCAACCGGTCCATAAGTCCATGAGGTCATCATTAACACCACAATGAATATTCCCTTTATGTTTCTACAATTGTAATATATAATATAGTTTTGTAGTACTGTACAACAACAACAACGACAGCAATCTAGAATCTAACCAGAATACCAATAAAATAACAACTGTGTACGAAATACCTCAAGCTCTCAACTCTCAAACCACTTCAAAAGGAACATTTTCATAAACAATCAAGTCTCCTCTTCACATATTACTGTGCATTGTCATTTGCAGCCACAAATTGTTCCTAATTTATAAAATATGGAGACGAGACACACACAATTTGATGCTCCAGAATCATAAATCATTAAATTTGGCACTATTCGCACATATCAACAAACCCATTCTCCTACTTTAAATTCCATTAATGTCGTACATTGTTTACTTTATGGGTTTACTTTCATCATGTTACACCATACACACATTACACATGTTCGTTATCTTTTAAAATGAATACAAATCTTTTTGCAAATACCTGTCGGATTTACACTCTTTTAAATTTCAAATCCTCTTACACATTAAGCCTACGTTCGACGTTGTGTAACTGCATTCGTAATTCGTAGGTACTTGCATATATACAACATACATGGATGACAAAAATATGCATGATAAAAAAAAATATTAAAAATAATCCACAGCTATCTTATATCTTGTATGTATCTTCTCTATCCATTTATGTTTGTAGTCTGTACAAAATACACATAGAGAGGAAGATTTTTTTTTCAGGCGAACAAACATCAGATCAACGAGGAGAAAAAAATACCAATAAAATAGGACTATACACAATGCTGGTACTGAGTACGGAGTCTAGTTAGTATATTCGACATTCGTGTTAAGGAATGTTGAATAGTTTGAGTTTGTGCATTTTTTTCATGAGATAATGACTTGTTTCAACTTTTCTTGTCAATTTCAATAATCGTGATTCAGATTTTTTTTTCTCAATCCAGATAGAGGATAGAAGAAAAAACTCTTTTGAATACAATCATCACTAATTCTGTCTTTACCTCAGCAGAAGCAGCAGCATCAGCCAGAGCACTTCATGTACAATGTACAAGTCACACGCAGTAAAACAACAAAAACACCAACAACAATGATATAATGATGGACCGTGTACAATTTACAATGTAGACAAGATGAGGGTCTAGGAACTCTAGAACACTTCACAACAGTTTATTTAAGTAGAACATCACCATGGTATGCATGCAATTTAAAAATTCTGGTAATAAACTAGGCACTTTCCATCCTTGTTCTTGTGCGGATCATTTAATCCCGCATAACAATGTATATAAACTGTACACAATTAAATCGACTATCGTCTATAGTTAACTAAACAACTGATCTATATACAAAATATAGATTTATTTTCAAAAAGAAGAAATAAAATGACAACATTTAGTGCTGTGGTACTAATTTTGTTTTTTCTTCTTTTTTTATATGAAAAAAACTAAAAGTCATTTGGATTTAGTTAACTACAGTTTTGGTCCTATGAAAATTCCACTGTAACATTGTCTTATATATATATTACACTTGCTTTATTCAGGATTTTATGTATACAAATGCACGTATAAATACATTATGTACATACTGCTACTCGTAACTCTTAGGTTTAGCACTAACATCACCATTTTCAGTCCATAACTCTCCCCCTTTCCCGTGAAATATTACTCTGGCTTTTTATCACTTGAATTACTCCAATGATCCACTTTTTTTGATGGTAAATTGTCCTTTTCACTCAAATTCTTTTCCCAACCACTTCTCATTAAATTATTAGACAAGATACAATACACACACTCAAACACTCGTACACACTTGTACAAAAGACGAAAGATTACATGAGGATGAAGAAAGAGGAAATTGTTCAGGAAAAATCTCCTCAAATAAACTATGCGAAATTGGATAGGAGAATCAACACGGATATTATCTAGAATATCTAGAATCTAGAAACTAGAATCTACCCTTCCTTTTCCTTTTCCATTCAACTTGTACACTTTACAATAGTGTATCATGTGTAGCTTCGATTATTCTGTATTCTGTAGTCTGTAGTCTGTGTCCTAGACGAACTAGAACTTGAAAGTCTTGTCGTCGGCATAGTGATGATGGTAGTGCACTAAACCATGGATTGCATGCGTCCTTCTCTCTTCACATTCATACTCTCTGAGAGTATGTGTGTGTGTGTGTCTATCTTTGTGTGAGTAAAATGTTTAGTACATATTATACATGTATGTTATAAATGTATATATACAAGAAGAATACTCCGTGTCTATGCAAGTACATAGGTATACATATACTCAATACTCACACACTTTACTACTTACATCCACGTCCACATCCACATCTATAACCAACTATTCGAGTATTTACTCTTTCATGGAAGAATCCTATGCCTATTCCGTATTCTGTACATACTAAAACCTCACTCCACTACTACTACTTGTACTTCTACTACTAGCTCAACCACCTCGTCCATGTCTGTATACTGTATACTGTTGGTTCGATAAAACTGCAGTCGGTGCGTTCACTTTACTCATGAAAGAGAACTCAAGCATACATGTACATATATTTAAGTACATAATGTACGCACAAACAGAGACGGAGAGAGAAAGAGAGAGAGAGAGAGCAAACTCACTCCTCTCAACTCTGCAATGCAATGCACACAAAAAGAAATTTTCGGAGAAGCTGAAGTAGCTATACGCTCTTTCTGGCATTTGCACCAGCACTGGCTGGGATGCGTTCAATAATTTCGCTTTGAAAACATTCAAACTCCGGCTCTCTTGATGCCTTTCCTGCTATGGGAAATGGAGA
>JABASP010001672.1:0-26664 GCA_019776565.1 Sminthurinus signatus | reverse complement strand
TTGAATTTGAATTTCATGTGGTGCTTCACCACTACACTAGTACATTCGTATGCTTATATTGTTTGCTGTTTACTGTTTACTGTTTAGGGCTTGTTGCTTGTTGCACACCTACAGGTTTTTAGGGGTTTTTTCAAAGATGAAAGATGAGAAAGGAAAATGACAAACATGTTCCTTTTTGACATGATAATTAATAATTATGCTTGCCATTTCCTATTAATGTTCAAAATTGACAAGAATCAAGAAGCAAGAATCTCAGTGTAAAAAAATAAAGATTAAAATGGTTTCATTTCTTCACTGTAAATGGTACATGAAACTTTTGAAGTTTGACTTTTTTACCTCTTCCACAGAATAACAAGTTGGATCAGGATCCTCACAACTGATGGCAAAGTCAATACTTTTCCTTTTTGCCAATTGTTGTATTCGAAGTTCTTGTAATCTGGCTTCCAAATCCGCTACCGAGTGTCCATTGTACTTTTTCAGTATACTCATGTTATTATTATTATTATTTGTGATTCCCACTCCATCATAAATTCCCATTGGATTCCCATACAGGTCATAATCATACTCATAAATGTAATTATTATTGTCATGATGATGATGAAGAATAATATTATTATTATTATTTCCACCGGCACTCGTACCATTAAAATAAGTGTAATTATTATTATTGTTATTATTATTATTATTGTTGTGATAATTATTATGATGTACACTATAATTACTGATAGAACCGATTTGCGAGGCACTGTACAAATTTGTATTCGTATACGTATTTGAATTATTTAAATGTATCACACTGTCATCATGGCTGATTGTAGTCAAATGTCCATTACTTCGACTATGTTCCCCACCACTACTAATACTATTATTGTTATTATTGTTGTTATTATTATTATTATGACCATTCATGAGGGAGCCGAGACAACTTAAACTTCGGTGTCGACTCGGTTCAGCATAACTGAGTGGTCTCAATGGTAACTTTTTCCGTAGAATCGGCCGTCCTCGAATGTCCAGTACTCCTGAGCGACCCATCGTTGAACTCCCCGAGAGGATTTCTCTGTCCTTTTTACTACTCTTCCCATTGTGTTTAATATAAACATTATGATTATTATTATTATTACTAGTAGATTTTTCACTAATGGTAACTCCATTTGAATTTGAATTCGAATTTGTGTGGGAGTGGGAGTGAGAATGAGAATTGGATATTTCAACCTTCTTTCCACTAATACTACCACCACCATTTGAATTGGCATTTGCACTTGTCGTTTTTGTACTGGAATGAGATTTCAAAAGAATTCCATTAATTTTTGGTTTTCCCGATGACGATGATGACGAAGAAGAGGATTGCTTTTGTTTCTTGTCATTATTATTATTATTATTGTTGTTATTATTCTCAATCACGCCATTACTACTACTACTATTATTACTATTTTTACTCTTGAGTTTTGCATGATTCTTGATATTATTCGCACCACTACTGATCAAACTACTGAGGAGACCGCCCTTACGAGGGCCATTACTGGCTGACTCCTTGGCTGTTCCTGCCACTTGCACTTCACAAACTGTGACACTCTTTGTCTTGGTCTTTTTATTCATCTTGTATCTTGTCTAATGATCCCAGATTATCAGATGCTTTAAATTTTAAACTGTGCCATCTGTCCTCTGTCAAAATCCAATTCCAATTCCAAAGAAATCAACAGTTACACTTCACTCTAATATTTATTATGTATTATGTATTATTCAATTGTTACTTGTTACACGTTATTCTTGATTCTCAGAGGTTTGAAGATTTACGAATTTACAAATTCACGGATTCACGGATTCACAGGTTCAGAGAGAGGGATTTAAAACAAAAATAAAACTTGCGAAATAAAACGGCTCATAAAATCCTCAACACTCAAAATGACGAGCAAACTGTTCACTGTTTAGTGTTCACTCCTTACACATTATAAAATGTAATAAAAATAATTATTATGATGATGACGACGAAGACGTAAGTGCAAGTATCAAGTAAATAATAATGGAAAATGGAAAAGGCATTCAACTCTTGAGGCTTGAGATTTTAGACTTGAAACTCTGGGGAATAAAACTTGAAATAACACACCAAGAGAAAAGTCTTTTTCTAATCATGGATGAGTATGAACGTCCAACTCCCAACTAATTCCAGTTCATTGTTTTAAAAATCATATACAATACTCAGACAAAGCACCAACTCCTCTCAAATTAAACAAGCACAAAACACAAAACCTCACCAAGGAGCAAGGAGCAGTCAGTAGTCTGTAGTTTGTAGTCTGTGCACTGTACATAATATATTTAGAATGGATGGTGCAAAAGAACTCCAAGAAAAGTACAAGAAAAACACTCAAAAAGTTCCTACACCTGAAACTTCCTGTCCTGTTCACATTTATTTACTTATTTATTTCTTGCATGTACCTTCAATATGTACATTATATCATGTACATACAGATCCTCGTAATCATATTACTTTACACAAAGCCTGTATGAAGTATTTTCTACGATGTACGATGTACGTGCATGTGTAGACTGTAGACACTGAGAAAAATAATTTTCCTCTTCCTCTAAATCCGGATTTTCTTCGCACGGCTTTCTCACTCACTCCTTTTCTTCTACTTCTTCTTCTGCTTCTTCTTCTCTTTTATTTTATTTTATAGAGCACACCACACCACATCACACAACTCACATATTATAATAAACACAAACCATTATCAGCACCCTAAAGTTCATGAATACATAAAGTCTGCAGTCTGTACTGTACACTCTAGAGTCTACCGTCTACATGTCATTATTATTATTGTTTATTCCATAATAATAATGTATAATATTAATCTTGTTCAAGTTCAACTGATTTTTATGGATGATATTAACATTAACTCTTGTCTCTCCATTCTCCATACATCATACATATAACATATAAACTATCATATAAATTATTTTACTTTTCTCCTTTCTTTCTTCTCCTTCTTTTTGAGTTTTGACTTCAGAGTTTTGAGGTTTTTAAATTTTAACACAAGAGGTTTTCCATTTTCCACACAGCACACAGTTCTCATTCACACCAACCAATTCAAATCAAATCAAAGCCAACAAAACCAAACCGAACCAAACCAAAGAAAAACCACTACAATCCAACACTGTGATTATTATCCCTTTTCAATCCCAGTTTAAATTTAATGCGAATTCAGCTGTATTACGCTGTATACATATGTATAATGTATATTTGAATAGTATCTTTTTCTTCTCGTTAAAAGTTTAAAACAAAATCCACAACCGATGAGACACACTATTATTATTATTATCGTTATTATTTATTATAGTAAATTTAATAGATATGTAAACCGAAATGAACTCAACGTCTCTAAAACACAAAGTCGGCGACGACTCAAGAGACAAGAGGCAAGAAGAAGAACTGAGGAGACGAAAAGGAAAAAGAGACTGTTTATTTGAAAATGAAAACTAAAGCACTTGTCCACTACCACTTGAATTTTGAATTGAATTGACTTGACTTGACTTGTTAATACATAATACATACACCAGTCCCAGTACACGGTGCCAGTGTTCCTTTGACTATGACAGACTATCTTCGTTCTACCTGACCTGCCAAGAAGATTCCAATTCGAATTGGACTTTGAATTTGAATTCAAATACTAATACAAATTCAAATGAAAAGGCTTAAAAGTATTCTTTTGATATTATTCTCTATTCATTTCCCATTTCACTATACCACTTTTAGATTTATATTTGTACTTCCACCGCACCGTACATATGATAAAAGGTAAATAGTGAATAATAATGGTACACTTTTAAATCGTCCTTTTAAATAAATACACGGATTACAGTTGTGTCTGTACATGCACATGTGGGAATCACACTAAAAGTAAAGGACCAAACCAAGAGCCAAGAGCCTAGAACGAAGAATCAAGAATCAAGACAGATGCAGCTAGATGCACGTGTGTACTGTGTACTGTGTATATCACCTTTTACCCACAAGACTCATTTACAATGTGAGTATCTCTTGTATCTTCTATTCTTCTTTCCTTCTTTCCTTCTTGGTGTTTTTTTCCCTGCTACATACACCATACACTCTACACTCTACACTCTAGACTAATAGCAGAATCAAGTAGTTGTACTCGTACACAAGTCGTACTCGTAGTCCTAGTAGCAACAACTGTGTGGTTCTACTTGTAACTTGTAGTTGTAGTCACACATTTGATTTTAGTATACTAATGCTAATACTACATCAAATCCTTTTCCTCTCAACTCAACTCACTCACTCACTCACTCACTCTTTCTTACTCGATTATCCCTCTGGCTCTTTTTCATATATCTATCAAACTATGAATGTATAAAGCTCACGTGATATATAGAAAACAAGTATAACGTATACTCATAATGAAATATACAGAGCTTCATAATTTTCACATGGTGCATGTAGTGTGTAGTGTGTATTAAACATTCAACTCGAACTCGGGGTATGAAGAAAAAAAAAGACAGAGTTAATAGGAATCCTAGATCCTCGACAATGTACAATGTACACAATCCCAATGCACAACAACAACCAACAACCAACAACCAACAACACCGTCGGAATACCTACAAGAAATAGGAAGGAGAGAGGAAGAAGATTCATTCAACATCTGTACACTGTTCAATGTAGGTACATCTATCATCTATATACTCTGCAGTCTCTACTATTAATATGAGTAGTATAAAGTGTAAAGAGTACACGATCAAGGATGAAGGAGTAACAAGTAACAAGTAAAAACTAACAAGTAACAAATACAAGTACGCGTACAAGTACCATATCATACCACAACATATCATAAAATCAAAGTCAAATACCTACCCAAACTTTCTATCATCCACAGACACATGGACATGGACATGTTTAAACCTTTAAAATTCCTACAGCTTGTGTATATTCATACCTGATAGATATATGTGTGTAATGTAAAGTGTATAGTATAAACTATGCGGATATGGATACGGGTAATATAAAAGGTGGATTATAAAACCACAGAAAACTGTCACCAAAAATCCAACTTGAACTTGTGCCCACAGGGAGGAATTGGATTGGATATTGGATAATGAAAAATCATCATCAATTTAAACACAAAACAACTTGAACAGATGTCTACAGTCTACAGATATTCACTGTGTGCAGTGTGCAGTGTTCAAATTGTAATGCCAATCCACAATTTACAATCCACAATCCACACTGTACGCACAGGATTTGATTGACTTTTAAAACAAATTTAATGGTAGCTAAACCAAACCAAACCAAACCATGATATCATGCCGTGTCATACCATATGCGTTTCATTGGCAATTGGTATTGGTGACAAGATGACGACAAAGATGAAGAGGACAGAATAGAGAACAGGATCGTTTTATTATAATAGTTGAAGCTTGCTCCATGCTCGATCCTCATTGCTCTTTGCTCATTGCTCATCTCAAACTTTAAAGGCAGACTCAAGACTCATCATTAAGAATCTTGAGAGACAGACAGAACCCACAAACAAACAGTGAACAGTGAACTCAGCCAAGATATTTTTATACCGGTATTTTGGTATTTTGTTATGGTAAATATAGTAAATAGTAAAATGTGTATTTTTGTATTTGGCATAGGATATGCAATATGGAATATGCAGCATGTAAAATGCTATGGATTTATTTATTTATAGGGTTCAATAGCTTCAAATCCTTAAAGTGTAGAGTTTAGAGTCTAGATCTTTATCTGTATTTTACTTGTCATTGTATCGTACAATTATACGGTATTGACTTGACTTTTATATTTTACATTTTACACCTCAGTCGAATGCACAATTCGATTTTATCTATTTCATTGATTTTATTGATTTCTTCCTCTCTCTTGTCTTTCTACCATTTAATTTATTTGTCTCCATTTCAGCAGATTCATACCATAGATTTCCAACTCAAAGTCACAATGTGCAATAAACATTTACACACATTCGTTATAACTGTACAGAGTACAAATGTACAGAGCTTTCTCTCCTTAACTATGTCACTGCCTATTTCCTACAATTCTGTACTCTATAAGCTATAAGTTGTAAGTAAACTAAGTATATTCTTAACTCTTTTCATACAAACAGAAAAAAAAGTCGAGTTTTTATTATTTACTCTTTTAAAACAACAACAAAAAGTTGGCTAGAGTTTAGAGTCTCGAGTCTTTATCATGTAAAAAGAGATGTAATATATATGCAAGACAAAATACAAAATACAAACTACAAGCAAAATGAGACAGGACGAGTTTAGCCAAATACTTAATTTGATGTGGATGTGAATGTGGATGTGCGAATCGCATCCACAATCCACATCCACTTTTAGTAAACACAAAACACAAAACAGCAAGTTTGTCCTCTTCTCCTTCTTTTTTTTCTTAACAATTAACCTGAAAACCTGCAACTCTATTCAAGTATACATAAAACACAACAGGCAACACACATAAACAAACGCACACACAACACACAACACACACATTGCAATGAAATGCATTATAAATAATCCAATGTACACTGTATAATTTTGTATTAGATACGTGTAATTTTGAGCACTGTAGTAAAATAAAACTATTATACGCTCACACACATTTCTACAAATACGGTTATATAATATTCATTGAGCATTGAACATTGAGTTGTAAGTTTTTTCTTTAAAACTCAAAACAAGCAGAAAAAAAGTAAAGAATTAGCATAGAGCGTAGAGCGTAGAACAAGAACAAGACAAAAGACGATCCAATTTCCAAATTTACTCTTGTGTCAAGTCATTCACATTCATTATTCATTATTCATTCATTTGTAACATTCAAAATGTATTCGATCTCATCTACATTCTACACGTATTGCCTACTATAAAAATCCGGAAGAAAGAAAGAGGAGAGTTTCATGTGTGTGTGGGACGTACCACAACTTTCTCTTGTATATCATATGATATTTTGAAAAATATAAAAACAAACTAAACCTTGTTTTTTTTAAAAAAAAAACCACCCATGCAATTTTAATAAAAATAACTGAATGTGCAAATGAGGTGCATATAAACCATAAAAGTATACTTCAAACTCTAGACGAAAGACTCAAGACTCAAGACACAAGAGAAAATAACATGCAAAAATACAAAATTAGAATTCAGAACTCTACATAATAAGAATAATAATAATAATAACTGTGTACACAATCTACATTATAACATTACAAAGTGTAACACGTTACATGTGCTATACACAAATGGACTTTCTTGCCCATACCCAAGCTGATCATAATTAATGAACCAAAACAAAATACATACATGTCCAAAGAGAAAATGGTTCCTTCTCATTAGTTTCACTTGAACTGGTAAAAGTCAGCTCAAACATGTAAAAAGTAAAACTAAGCAAACAAAAAATACTAAAAGTATTCTTATAATTTCCCTTCCACATCTATTCATTGTACATCTTACGCCCATCATTTCTAGGGAAGTAAATGGACAAAAGTATCCATAATCCATAAAAATAGGCAGATTCAATTTTTCTCAATTTTTTCAATTTTATACATTCGCCTTGTTTACGTAAATACATTTAAGGATTTTCTAATTTACATAGAAATTCATTTTCATTTAAAACTATTTGAGTGCAAAGAGCAAAAGTAATAAAACTAACTAGAAGCCTTAATTTGCTCAGTTACAATTTCAACTTCAAGTTGGTTGTTGGTTGTTTCTTTTTTCACATCCTCAATCCTCAGACCATCAACCATCAAGTATAGTTTGAGTGTTTTTTTTCAGCTTACATAATACATAATATATGTATACACATAAAATTACTGTGTACTGTGTACTTGATGACTTGATGAGGCTAAAGATACCTATGAATTACCTATATAAAGTACATCTATCATACCTTAATGTGCTATACCTTGTATATTGTACATACCATCATCAGCATTCAAATCTGAAAGGAAGGGCGGAGAAGCAGAGAGAGAGAGAGAGAAACAGAGAGGAAGATGCACAGTCAGTCAAGAGTCAAGTAAAAGGAAATGACGGTGTACTAAAAACAGTCTCGTAATGTGCCTTGTGCCTCATGCGACAAAGATCCAAAACATTAAACACTTAAAACGAGGGGAAAAAACAAAGTTATACCATACTCCCCTCAATAATACCACAGCACTTGAAAATACTAATTAGTATTTCTCATTTTGAATTTCAAAATAGATCTAGTTTAAAATCTACATTGAGTTTTATACTTGAACTTCCATTACTATGTCCAAAATCCACGCCAAATTCTTATTATTTTAATTTTAATTTTACCCAAGTCAATTAACAGAAGAATTACGGTATCCATTTTCATTATCTCCACTTGAGAAAATAAGTGCAAATAATCTAAACTCTCGATTCTAGATTCTAGACGGATCTTAGCGCTCTGGATCCTGGATGTTCTTTCCATCAACAATCAACAATGACAAATAGACAAAGCATCAAAGCATCAACAAAACATCATCAACAACGAATGAATGAATATTTTATCAAAGACAGAGAAGAGAGAAGTCAAGACAAAAAAAACAACGTCCAAGAAAAAAAAAACTACTCACTTCTCCCTTTTTGATTTTTTTACAGACTCTATTGAGTGTTGAGTATTGAGTATTGACTATTGACAATGGACAATTGACAAAACATTACCAGTGGTACCACTATCAAAACCAATACCAACTCAACTCAACTACAACTTTGAATTGTGAACTGAGGCGAAGAAAAGGCTGAGTACTGAATAACTGAGTAGACAAAAGACAAAAGGCACAAAGCAAACAAGCAAACAAGTCGTGAGTTGAACATGATCAAAAATCAAAAGCATCAACTTTGTATCAACTTTCAAGTATCAGTTCACTTTTTTCTATGTACATTGTACATGATTCTTCCGATGAAATTCAATGGAATTGATTGATATTTGATATTCCGTTTCATACCTGACTTAAAAAAATATAATGAATGCTATTTTCATTTTTCATAACATTGATGATTGATGAGTTATGAGAACAAAACAGTTAATTATATAATAATCGTACCATTCCAAAAATGCATATTAAATAATCAATTTACACCGGAACAAATCTTTAAATCTTTAAACTCCCTTCCGCTAAATGACTAGTGCTTTATGCCTCGTATTAAAAAGATATTAAAACCATAATTGATTTGATTCCAACTCTGATGTTCTCAGTTTTTACTTTGATGGCTGACTCATACGCTGAATCACTCTATGAATTATGATTCATGAGCACATAATAACGTTTAAAAATTCCAGCATTTGTCATGCAGACCTTTAATCTTTACTCTCAATATTCAATGCTCAATATTCAATACGTGCAAAAATCAACATACATAAACAGTCAGATTGATCTTTTGTCTTTCATTTTTCAAAATTTTCCACTCCACGATCCATGAGCCATGTGTCTACATTCTACAGTCTACATTCAACATGAAATGAACAGAAGGAAAGAATGAAACGAGGAGTAAATAATACAAAGTGAATATAATAATTCTAAAAACTCTTTCAAGCTTTTAAGTACATAATACATAATACATGCTCTCTCTGGTTCTTTCCATGTTATGCAGTTCCTTTTGCTAATACATCATAGCGTGACATACTCCAGACAACAATGGACATAAGACATAAGACACTGCAATATGCATTAGTTTTAGTTTGGTACTCTTCATATACGAATATATTCTACAGATTTAACATTTAACATGAAGGAAAGGCTAAAGTCAGTCAGACCAGTTTCTACCTTCTTAAACTCGGATTTAGATTTAGAGCTCAAACTCATCTACCATGCAATCTATCTCAGCTTTCAGGAATTCCTCTACATAACACAGCACAGAATAATGCATAACACAGGTAGATAAGTTGACGGTTGTACCTTAAACTCAAGTTCGAGTCAAATTCAAAGTCAAAGTCAAACTGAAACATGTCTAAAGTCTAAAGTCAAAAGTATTGTATTGTAGATTGTAGAATTTAGAATGGAAGAGGAAAATGCTTCACTTGAAAAAATCTTGAGCAAAAGTACTAGTTTATACTTTATACTGTAGTTTTTATAGTACGTGGTTCCCAGTTCTAAGTATAAACGCAACAGTATTGTGACTTGTGACTCGTTATTTTTTTTAAACAATACCCCAACTCAACTTTTTTCATAGAAATCTTACACTTGAATCTAAAGTAAATTCTTTCAAAAAAATATTACATGTACTTTAAACTTTGAACATTGAACATCCTCTTGTATTCACTATGCATTCTGTATTGTGCATTGCGTATAATAAAAAATACTACATAATATATTATATAAAATAGCTCAAGTTGATCTCATCATGATCCATGCACGAGACGAATAATAGTAATAATAATAATAATAATAATACTTGTAATATTATATAAAATGATTTTTTGCGGAGAAAAAACACATAATATTATTATAAATAATGTGATAATAGGAGATCTTGTGAGTCTTAGTCTGAGTTTTACTATTTTACTATTTTTGCACTGCACGATTTTGCCATATGCCTTTTCCTCTCCGTCTTGGATAATAAACAACAACAAAAAACGGAAAGAGAAGCAGGAATAAATGAAATGTTGATGATGATAATAAAAAGATGAGCATACAAAAAACAACAGCTATATCAACAATCAACAACCAACAATCCACAATAATATGCATAAATCATAAATATAGTATAATATTAAACTAGCTCATCACTCAACACTCAATATTACTAAACATTTATAATATTATGTAAAAACACAATGCACAAATAGCTGCATAGGACCAAAAACATTCAAAATTCCATAGAGAATCTTCATCCAAGTAAACTGAAGAGTACTGAATATATTCTTGATCTAAAGTCTAAATGTTTTATGTAATATAATATACTATTTTAAATCGAGCAATAAAATATAAACTTGAGGAAATAAGTTATCTAAATAGTAACAAAGTCAAATAGAGAATTGAATAAAAGTTGTCTGAAATCTGCAACCAGCCAACCCAGCGAGCAAGCAAATCAGCGAGCCATCAAGCACCAAACATCAAACGGGAAACAGAAGAGAATACTCGAGGAAAAAAGTTTACTATCACACTCTTGAAACTTTAAACTAAAAAGTAAAATAAAATGGTCTGCAAAAGTCAAAAAAATAATACATTCTCCTTTAGATTTGAAATTTGAATTGTAAGTTGTCTTATATAAACTGTCGATTGTTGATTGTACAATGTACATCCACACTTATTTGTTACATGAAATATGAAATAAAAGCTCCTCATTTTCTTCGCGGTAACAAGTACCAAAACTTTAAAACTATTCGGCAACTTCCAATACTTGTACACAATAAAATATACAATAGTTCAAGTTTCAAGTCTCAAGTAAGCTAAACGTGCTCTCCTGTTTATCACCAAGATTACAATGAGCACTATGTGTGTTTTGTATTTTGTATTGTGTATGCATGTGGAAGCGTGAGGTAGAAATTCTTGAAACTCAAAGAAACTCTAGAAAATCCGAGAATTAGAAAAAAACATGGTTCAACTTTTTCCTAAAGAAAATTTTTCTCCTCACCAACAAAACTCAACTCGACTCAACTTAAATACAAAATACAATACAAAATGCAAACATGGAATTTGTCAACTTTTCCACCAAAAACTCTTTTAAATTCTTCAAAGTTACACAATCACATTCCCATAACTTTCAAAATGCATTTAGCATTTAGGATGTGCCATGTATCATCAACTGAACGATTTCCCCTCTCTCTCTTTTGATTCTTTGATATCTTGTACAAACTATTACAAAGTACAAATGCAAATAAAAATACAAACATCCTCAATCTTATAAAACTATATACTAAATGTACAGTATACAGGAATTACAACAGTGCAGTGCAGTCCATTACATAAAAGATTCAACTATCATTTTACAATTCACCTTTCTACCGACTACTCGGGCTAGGGCAATTAATTTGCATTTGCATTAGAAATCTGACAAGCCATTAAATACAATAACACTATTAAATGGTCATATTCACCATGTAATATGTAATATGTATAATATATCCTGCACGCTGCATAGTGCATTGAAAGAAAATGTGACAGTAAGATAATATGACAGGCGTGAATTATAAAGGTACTTATTTACTAATGCTCACATTGCACATGTAATGTTGAATGTTGACTTTTGTCTATTCCTATTTCATATTCCCCACCCGGTACCTTTTAACTTCCAACTTTTTTCCTCTCTCTCTCTTTCTTTTTTTTCAATAGAAACCACAAATTTTCCTCCACAAAAAAAAGAGCATCATAGGACAATACAGAAAGGTAGGGACGTTCATACTTTATACTCATGGATTATCTCGTCCTTGTCTTCATTCTTGGTATAGCTTTGAATATATATCCCGCACACTGAATACAAACTACACACACAGATTTAACATATGATGCATGATACACCTTCAAAATGGATTTGATTTCAATGAATTTTTTCATTTTTGACTTATGTGAGGACTGAGGACTATTTTACAGATTTAATCTTTTAGCAAGTACGGAGAAACGGTGATAACTGTCAACTGTCAATAAATATAGTATTTAGTTTTTCCAATGAAATCCATACGCTGCATATGACATATTTCTCATTTTGTCGGCTCACTAATCGTAAGAAGAACCCCATTCTTATTCTGGTAATGCGATAGAGGATAGAGAAGAAAATGTAATAAAATGGCAAAGGGAAACTGACCTTGGCAGCAACGATGGAAAGTCCTAGGCCTAAAAAGAAAAAATAAACGTTTAGTTGAATTGCACTGAATTTTAACACTTGGCATTTAATTAATAAATGAATATTATTATCAATATTATTAATTAATATGAGTATAGAATATAGAATACATAATACAGAAAAAGTAAAACTGTAAGTGTAATAATTGTAATAAAAAATTACCTGAATTAAGTTTGTGTAGTTTAATAGTCTCAACTACGGGTTGATTAGGATTGGCACCCATCATATTGTTCACAATACTACTATTTATGTCACCCGTCGGACTATTTAATACACTATTATTATTGATTACGTTGTTCAAGCCACTACTCGGCGTCGTCGTCGTCGTATTATTATTGATTATTGAACTATTATTGCCCATTGGATAATTATAACTACCCACACCACCACTAACACTATTCATAACATGTTGTTGTTGTTGTGTCACTTGCTGCTGTTGCTGTTGAGGATGAGTTGAAAAATCCCGTAGAGTTGCAAAACTTCGACGAGACATGGAAGAAGGGGATCTTAATTGATCTTGGAAAAATATAGTCCAATAACCCACTGCACTTTGATTTGGAGTTAATCTACAGAGGGGTTGTAAAGGCTGGAGGAATTCCACTAATCCTGATGGTAAACCTCGAACAATGTCACAACTATAACCATCCTCTGGGAGCATAAAAATGACACCTAAGAGAACTGCAATAAAACAATACACATTTCCATTAATTTCATGTCAATAATAACCATCCAAAAATATCTAAAAAAAACATCATGAATCATAATGTATAATAAAAATAATATTAAAATAATAGATTCGTGAGGATTCATAATTCAAAGATTTACCTTCTTCTTCAAGTCTAATAGTTCTGCCGTCACTTCGTATGGCTTCATCTACAGTAGATTCAGCAACCTGTTCAAAAAATTTAAAATAAAAACACATAAGTCACTCTTCATTCATCATCATCTTCTTCTTACTTCTTACACATAAAAAAGTTATATGAATTGTATCCACATTATTTCACAAAAGCATTTTATATTATATGAATTGTCTAAATTCTAAAGTGTACAGTCTGTACATTGTAAATTGTACATACATGAACCTTTTTTTTCTCAATTTAAAGATAAACACACACTCAGCAGAATCTCAAAAAAAAATTCCCACACTTGCAACAACTTTACTTTTGCAACTAATGTACATACTCAACGTGACATTCTGTTTACTGTTTAATATTTACTGGAAGAAGACCACAGAACACAAAAACAAGGAAACGTTACTGTATTTCTTCATCAGTATTATTTTTATTTTATTTTATTATTATTATTATTATATGAATTCACTGGGTTTCCTTTGGTATTTCGGATATCTTTTTAAATAAGCTCCTTTTTTTCACTGTACACTATTCTGAAGTAATTAAATTAGCCTCCCTGCTTCAAAAACTCTCCTCTTACAATTAACACTGAACACTGAACTGAACACTATGACTGAACTTTATCTAATTCACGAGTCATGAATCATTATGTAAACAATACTGTAGACACAAAAGGGATTTTATTTTTGTTTTGAATTTTTCAACCTCTAGAATCTAGGATCTAGAATCATGAATCTCAAAAGATGAGTTATGAATACTGAATACTGAATAGTAAATACACACAAATTCGTAATAATAATTACAACAAATTAAAATTTAAAAATTACACCAAACACCAAACAGAACACAGAACGAGCAGAAAGGAGAATAACAAGAATGAATCACTTCCAAAAATAATTCCACTATCTCCCATGTAAATTGTAAATGTACAGTAATTAATTAAATATTAAGCACAAAACAAAGTTGTTTGAATATAGCTTCAAGTTGGGAGTTCCTCTTTACACATTTGTAATTTGTAATTTGAATAGCACTAGTTTTAGGTTTTACTAATATCACACGTCACAATTGACAAGAATAATAACAACAACAACAATAATAATAATAAATACACTATTAATTATTACTGTACAAATTACAAATGTTTCAACAAAAAAAAAATACTAATTCAGTCTCAAAATATTATCAAATGTGTGATGTGTACTGTTTTTGTTTGTACAGAATACAGAATCGAGAACATTATACATTATACTGAAAAGCAGAGAGTGAGAGCAACACACATACACACTGTACGCTGTACACGGTACACGTATGAAAATGATGATTGAAAAACACTGTACTGTTCCACACTCTTTCCACTGCTACTTACTTCTCACAATGAATTATGTACACAAAAACGTATTCTCTCTATTCAGTATTCAGTTCTTTCTCTCAGAAGAACCTACACAATACACAATACATATGAGCACAACACACACTCACACACACCGTCGTCACGGCACGCATTCACAAATCACAATTCACTATTCACCAGTCCACACACACACACTAGCACACACACATAAATACTAATCGTACTAACTACAAACTACAAACTACACGGTAGTGAAATTGAAGTAGCATACATGTTGTATTTTAGTTACTACTCCCACATCTCTCTTCTAATTTATAATATTTAGTGTACACATTACCCATTAGACATGACGTGTATAGTATATCGTATATTATTAAGCTGAGTCAAACTGAGTTTAAATGAAAGACAAAATTAATCTTTCCCTCAAATTCTAAACTCTACTTCACGGAGCAGAAGAAGGACAAAATCTCTCGAGTCTCAAGTCAATCAAGTCGTTCTCAAAAGCGTCACAAGTTACAACTTTTATTTTTTGACAAATTACAGTTCCCGACACTTGGGTCTTTAGGTCACACTTTAGAACTTTACAACTTCTCTCTTCCCCGTATTTCCGAAGAACCGGAAACTGTAGAGATTTCACCGAAATCCAAATCCAAATTTACACTCTTGAATATTGAATATTGAGACTTGAGGCTGACTGGCTGAGGTCGCAGGTTGTAGATCGTAGATCGCATATCTTAGATCTAGAATCTAGAATCAATGGTACATGTCATCACACACGTTACATTTTACATGTAAAATGTAAACGTAAATCTGAACGTAAAGACTTGAAAGAGTAAAGAGTGCGTGAGAACTTTTAAATTACAGTTGCAAAGTGTTTTTTCTCTCCAATCTCACCCTATATACACAATACACAAGAAGGTACAAGAATATACACCCTCCAATCTTGAATCTTCAATCCACAATCCACAATATGTGTAATATTATGTAGAAAATTGTTGAAAACCCATAGAGAACAACAACAACGTCTCTCTTGTTCTTGGTCGTCGTTACTCTTTCAGTTTTCAATACAGAGTACAGAATAGGGAAAAAAACTAAGTATGGACTACGGACTATGGAATATGGACAGAGAAAAATTCTCGGTTCCTCGTCACTCTGTTTCTTTTCCTTTTCGTCTTACTACATAATATTCTGTACTCTCCTTCTTCTTCTACAGTCCACAGTTTAGAGCCTATACAGATTACAGATATTCCTTCATTTCCCACTGCGTATTATTATATCCACTCTTTTCCTCCTCCTAAATGTAGTATGCAATATGTAGTGTTTACAAAGTATATATTTGTGTTTGCCTGTGTACTGTGTATGATGTACAATGTACACCTCTGCTCAATTTGCCTGCTAAACTCTAAACTCGTGGTAAACTTTCATATCTACATAATGGAAAATCCATCACTGAGTATGACGAGGAGTATACAGTATAAAGTATTATAAGTTATAAGTATGAGGAGAATTCAAGTCCAATGTAAAAAGTAAAGTATTAAAGGGAGATGGAAAAAAACACACACTCTTCCATATATCATCATAACAAAAACATGGCACAACCTAATGTGTAATGTATAATGTAACACAAGACAGAGTACAGAGTACAGAATGGAACGGAACGTATAGTGTAGTAGTACAAGTAGAGAGCAGACCAGACCAAAACCAAACCAAACCAACAGAGCATTCATCCACCCCTTTTAGAAGAATACATTGAGGTCCTATTTCTTCTTCTTCTTCTTCTTCCATTTCTTCTCCATCCATTTACTCCACTACATATTTATATATTCCTCTTTTACCCATTACCTTACAACTACCATTTTACTATTACTATTACTATTACCACCATAATACTTAATACATAATAATAATAATACTCCTCTCCAAATACATACAAACAAATGTAAGTATTATGTACAGTGTACAGTGTACAGTGTATACTCTGTACTCTGTACTCTGTACTCTGTACTCGGAGTATGAAGCATTTTGAGATGGTAATAATAATACACATTTAATAGTATAATACCTACTTACACTACTCCACTCTTGAGTGATACCTCATTCTTCATTCTTCATTCCTCATGTTCCTTATTACTATGACTATTACTCAGAGAGAGAGAACATCATTCGTCATTCCAATGCAGTATGCATATTTCTGTAGTGTGTAGCGTGTACCTCTTTACTATTTACTATTTACATACATATACTCACGGTTTCTTTTAGATTACCTACAATAACAAACCTCGCACTCTGTCCTCTCCTCTGTCTTTTCTTCTCCATCCATCCATCTACATGTATCTATCTACCTATCTATCTGTCGTTCTGTCTCTCTCTCTCCTTCTGCATGCCTTGTTTATTTCATCAACCTCCATCAACCAAAGCATCATCGCCGTCATCATCATGATCGTAGTAGTAGTCGTCGTCATCCTGAGTCCGAGAATTCATGACGTCATCACATCCTCTTTTTTTTCCCTTTATTACAGTCACACTAAAAATGAAAAACGCTACTTGATTTACTTACTACTTACAACTTACAATACTCTGTTTGTACTCGGTACTCCCTACTTACTTTTTACTTTTCTTATTACTTTTATGTTCTTTTGGTTTTGTTTGGACAATGGAATCACATTTTCAACTTGGCCAACCACAACAACAAACCAAACCAAACCAAACCAACAGACAGGGACGAGACACGGTGAAGAAACAATCACAAAATAATAATAATATTGTATATTGTATGTAATAATACTTTTTCTGGTTCTGTTTCTGTTTCTCTCTTTTATACCTTTTACCTTTTACACAAATTACAAATTACACATTAGCGAATACTGAATACGGTCAGAAAATGGAAAAAGAAGGGAAATGACAAAACAAAACAAAACACAAAATACAAGGGATGCCTCTTCTTTTTTATTTCTGATTTCTAATTAAAATCCGTCAGAAGTCAGAAAGAAGGGATAGAGGGATGGAATTATATCATCATCATATGATGATACATGATAATAACAATAGTAGCAACATTTTCTACTTGGAAATAAATTCCCCATTATCCATTACCCATTATGAAATATAATATGATATAATTTGTAGTGTATAATCATTTATCATTTCATTTGTCGTTCGACATTGAGAATTGGGAATTTAGAGAAATGACATTAGACATTCTACATTCTACATTATGTAGAGAAATAAAGTCATCATCATTTGAAATTTGAAATTGAAATGGTGAGTAATAAAACTCAATAACTGTAACAGGAACACTAGTAAGAAAGAAGTACATGTAACATGTACAATTGGACAATGTACATGTAGAAAAATCCCTAGACATTTTTCTTTGCAAACTCCCTCACAGTTATTATGCAACTTTGTACATATTAGAGCTTAGATACAAAGAGTTAAGTGATAGCGGTATCTTTTTTTATGATTATGATATAATGTGCAGATTTCTATCATTTCAGAAAAGTGTAACATATAAATAAATAAAAGTCACATGTGAATGACCAGCTCTTCAATCTTCAATATTCAACACTACCCTCAATCCTCAATCTTTGTCCATTTTAAACTAAATTGTACAATGGTATAGCTAGTATTAACTTGGAGGGTTAAAAGTTAAAATGTTACAAAAATGTAAACAAAATATCTAGTATCTAATACAATAGTAGTTATTTTACAATAATTCTCTCCCTTACTGCAGTACTGACTCAAATAAATAAAAATAAAAATATCCTACCATGACATCATTTTTCTTAATTTAATTTAAAATTGTCTATATCTCAATCGGAATCTGTCTCTCTCTTATACACTCTGCATTTGTCTCTGTCTCAATATCATTCACACGCATATGCAACAACAATGTACGCGGCACACAGCATTCAGTATAAAGTATACATTGTGCATTGTACACAGCATAATTTAGTTAATTTGGGGCGGTGACGACATTCGACATTCTTATGTACAATATATGATGCTAATGCACTGTGCTGTACTGTGGAATATGAATATGAATATGGGATACAAAATCATAAACGATGTCACCTGTTGATACCGCACAGTGATACCAAAGAGAATAAAAAATGTCTATAAAACACAAAATAATACCTAGTATCTAGTATCTAGGAGATATCTAGTATTTAAAACACTTTCCACACACACACACACACACACACACATGAACTCCTCCATTATATAGGTAAATTATTATTATAACTAATTAAAATATTATGTTGTAAATTGTAAACAGGCTGGCTGAAACCTCAAGAAACTTGAATAATAAATAATAATAAACTTTACATTGTCATTGTCTTTGTCTTTTGTCTAGAATCTACATTCTACAGCCCACAACACACAATTTATATAGTTTCAATTGTATTTTGTATAGTATTGAAAATTACAACTAATTATTCAACTGCTGAAACTTTCAACTTGAAAGAAAGGGAATACAATAAAGCGCTCAAATTTCAAATGAAAACTATAAATATCTATACAAAATATTATTATTTTATGCAAATTCATGTACAATGTACACTTAATACTTATGAAAAATCCTAAATAAGTAATTATAGTGCTCACATTGAGCATGTACAATATATAACTGTTGTTCATTATTTATCATCCATAATACTAGAATTATAATTATCATTGCTCTTGTTTGCCTTCTGTTTGTTCCTTCCGAGTTCCTAGTTTGCACTTATCGTGCATCTTGCATTCAAATACAAATATTTAAATTACCAGAAATCACTGAGCAATGAGCCCAGTCATTGTACAAATTTACATAGTACAAAAAGAGCATCACTATCAACATCAACTAATCACTCATGACTACCTCTGTGTTTGAAACTGGACTCGTTTCTCTCCTCTTGTCTCTTGTCTGCTCCTGTCCATTATCCATTTAGATTTACTTTTACATTTATTTCTCTCATATAAAACATGCTCAATTTACAATGTACAGTTTACAATTTACTTGTCTACTAGTCTATAATCGTTTGTCAAAATTTGTCTTTAATTGAGCCTCCCTTGTTACGTCCACCATATAATGGTGCATAATACGACAGATAGACGCTAGACGCTAGAGACTAGACACAGAGATACAAGATAAAAATTCAGGTTCACAATCACACGCAGCATACTTCATACTACCACTAATAATTAAACTAATGTTTCATTTTCCCTATTATCTCACACTCTCTCATATCTACTATCTACACATTACACATAGATGATGATATGCATATTACGACTTACTACTTGTTTTAACTTTTTAAACTCAACTGTTCTCAATCAGTCTGCAGTCTATACAGATAGTATATCTATTTATCTATCTACATTCTGCAATCTTTTACAAAGTGTATTGGCCTTTGCTTAAAAATTATTTTATATTTTATAAGTTATAAGCATGAAGAATGAAGAAGCAGAGTCCAGTCATAGTCATGTGCCTTATAATTTTAATTTAAAGGCTTTAAAAGCCAAAGATTAGCAATGCTAATTTATAATTTACTCCTTCAGGTTTCAACTGCAACTGCAACCTTATTAAATCCACAAAGGATTAACAAATACAATTATAATACAAACTACAAACGTGCAATTACTACGTGCTGTTGAATTTATTCAGTACACAGCATTCCGCATCATGTGACTGGGAGCAGAAAAAAATAACTCTGCGGGTCATTCATTTGTTTACATAAATTTTTTTTATATTCTTATCTATTACTTAATTGAACGTTATGCATAATGCATAGTATAAAATATCATGAGGACATTTTTATCCTTGCGCATTGTGTAAATTTCATTTTCATACTTGTGACTTTTAAACATGTATAAAAAGAGTAGAAGAGAGTTTTGTATGTAAGCCTTCTCAATGCTCAATTCTAAAAGCTTAATGCTCAACAGTTCAAATTATTGTCAATCATCAGCTTGATGAGTTTAGTTTGCTACGAGGTAAAGTATTACTGTTGATTGTTGATATTAAATGCTGAAACTATGAGTATAACTTTTATTATTCCTTTATTTGGCCACAGAGTATTATGATTCTTAGTTTCGTAGTTCTAAATATTATGTAATGTCTAATGTCACATGGATCTAGAATCTAGAATCCAATGTCAAGGAACGATCTACAGGATTTTCTGTTGCAACTTCCTTCTTCCTTTTACATAATACAACATATATATTTTCAAAGCCTAAAGATTTCTTTTACACAGGCACCGGCAAGTCATTGGATCGCATTACATTACATTGCATTCATATTGGCGCCATGCTTGTCAGTTATTACTGCTTACTGTTCCTATTACTATAATAATCATCACCATTGTTATTGCTATTGTCGTCTTGATCGTCGATCGTTGATCGCCAACTTATGCTGACTTCTTTCCTTCTTTCAGAACATTATTACACAAACTCGACAATAATAATACACCAGACAGTCACAATTTGTAAATAAACAAGTCTCTCAAGTCTCTAAAGTTGCTATAAAATACAAATTACTACCACAACGCAGACATGAGTACTATGGAGAACAAACAGAGAAGAGTTCCTCCAGTTTTCAGAATGTAAACCAATTTAAACCAACATTACATTAGTATAAAGTCTACTGCCTAATAAAAATAAAAACTTAAAACCACATTTACTTATACACTAAACACTAAACACACACCTCACATATCATCGGTTATAATAAATTTCGTTTGGGAATTAGAAATATGCTGCAGTCTACCATCTTTTGTTCTTTCACTCTTTCATACTTCATATTTCTCATATCCACTCACAAAACAAGATCCGATTACGCATAAAAATTTTCCAGAGAGACAAGGCCGGTAAACTACACCATACACCAGTTCAAAAACACTAAGATCCCTCGTTTCTCGTTTCTGGTTTCTCCCTCGAAATATCGGTAAATTGTTCATAAATTCATTTTGTTCTGTAGTGTTATGTCTGTTATGTGTTCTGGGTAATGGGACAAGAAAATAAAAGCCAAATACAACATATTACTTGTAATACTAACTGCTAACTTCTACTATGTACATCAGCATATTTATTGCTACTAGAATTCGATATTCCATATTCGATTTTCGATACTTGATACTTTTGTACTTGAATATCGCATATCGTTCAATGTTTAATGTTCAATGTCAAATGACTGAAAAGCCGCTTTTCATATTTTGTATTTTGTCTGGATTTCGTTTCACACTTTAGAGTTTTGACTTTGGAGTTTTGAAGTTTTAGCACTAGAAAAATCAAGTACTCTTTTTAAACTCGTGTAAACCGTAAACAGTAAAACATGAAATAAAAAGTTTCCGCTACTTATTTGCGTATTGATTTTTATGTAGTAAAAATAGTAAACAGGATCCCAGATATATTTTTCAAATTTCATATCCTTATCCTTACAGAATAATAAAATAAAATAAACAGCATGAAATGAAACACTACAAACTACACAGTGATGAAACTCCTACTCTTATTTATTTTGTATTTTGTATATTGTATTTGCAGACTTATTTGGCTTTGCCTGTTGTGTTTTGTTTTTTGTTACTGTGAAGATTGAGCATTGAGCATTCAATATTTTATATTTCCTCCCTTTACGCAAAAAAAATTGAAAGAAAGAAAGAAAAATCTCTAAATAAAACAGTAGGGGTTTATTTTTCCTCTCCCTTCAAAGCTTCAAAGCATCAAAGCAGGAGGTTACTGTAATAAATGCTAATTTTTCCATATTTTCACCATAAAATCCTATACATTCAACATCTAAAACTTACGTTGTACGTTGTACATTGTAAATTGTACATACTTTAAGTGTTCAAATAATAATGAATAATGAAATCCATATTACACGTATTACATATATTATATTATATATTATGTAATGAAAAGTCGCTTAAATCTTTTATACAGGGTGGAAAAGAGTGCCGCCGATGGGTATAAAAAAGTTTTACGACAATGACATAAAAATTTACAGAGAGTACAGAATACAAACTGAGATGGACCAGAGAGAAAGAGAGAGAACGAGAGATCAAATTGTTGACTGTACAAGTCCACAGAGTGGAAAAGCCTGGAGAATAACATGATAACATGTACATTGTACATGAAAAGTTTTATTCCCCATCTACACTTTTGTAGTTTTAATTTAATTGCCGCCAACTATAACAGCTAACAGCTAACATAGAGACAAATTAACCTTGACATGCTCCTTTTTTTTCCTGTTCCATGTTCAATGTGTCATGTGTCACATTTGATATTCAAAACATATGTATGTATTCCTGTACAATTTTAGATACGTTTACAGTTACACTGTTTAATCTCATCAAGAACTCTGTATATTCTGTATTCACAAGAGTTACAGGAGTTTTAAAAATATTAGGATTTTACATACTAACCCCGTTTCAGTTTCAGTCTCCAGAATCCAGAATAAATGCCTACAGTGCTAAAAGTGTCGGTGCATAATTAAAACTTTTCTTCCAACTTGTTTCACATGTTCATACTTCATACTCCATACATTTTTGATACTTTTCATTAAAAAGTGTATGTAATAATTAACCCATTTAGCACGGTATCATATATGTTGTGATGGAAACTTCCTACACTGCATACCTGATATCACAAAAGTTATGAAATTTCTAAGCAAGTCTCAAAATCGAATTTCACAAAAGTTATGAAAGTCAAGGGTCTTGTTCAAATCCTGATTTCATAACTTTTATGATAAAATTCATATCAATCCATGGCCGAACGTCACAACTGTCATGAAATTTTCATTTTATGCATAAATTCTACTAAAAATCGTACAAATATTTTTTTTTGACACACTGAGACGTTGCATTCCGCTCGTCCTTTTTCATACTTTATTCTATACTGCATTTGAATAACATAAGTAGCAAAAGTAATCACATCTTGTCACTTGTGAGTTTCACGGACGGTAAAATGGTGAGAACGAGAAAGCAACAATACGAGCCTGAAGGTATTTTAATACTTTTTATGCAGTTTAAATTTTCAATATTATTCAAAATTCAAACTGAAAATTGAAATATAAATTTTAATTAAGATTTTGAGGACGAATGTCTGGATGAATATTCTGATGATGACGACAATGATGAGATGTTTATCCAAATGAACTCAAACCAGGAAAGACATGAGACATCTGATGAAGAAGAAGTAGACTCAGAACATGATGAAAATGAAAGTGATGACCGTAGTGATGGGTGCAACAGTGAACAAGAAGAGGAAGGAGACAGGAGTAAAAGTAAAAAAAAGAAGAAAAAACCGAGAAAGCCAAAAGAGACTTTTCCGTGGACCTGGGAAAACGGTGGAAATTTTATTCCAAATATTGAGGAATGTCCGTTTGCCATTGCTGAGTTCTCATCAACAATTTCTAAAGAACAAACTCCTTTCCAAATTTTACAACAATTTATACCAAGTGCATCCGTCACTGAGATTCGTGCGCAAACCGAATTGTACGTGAAGAAAGTCCAAGAAAAAAAAATGAACCAATTCAAAGGATGGAAAGACATGAGTGACAAGGATTTTTGGCAATTCCTTGGTCTGAATATGCTCATGGGCGTTGTAAAAAAACCGGAAATAAAGGATTACTGGAGCACAAATGAACTTCTTCACACTCTAATTTTCCCAAAAACAATGAGCCGAGATCGGTAAAACGACAATCATTGATTTTATTATTTATTATTATTATTTATTATTATTATTTATTATTATTATTATTTATTATTATTATTTATTATTTTATATTACTGCAGAATTTTGACAGTGAAAGCAAAATCTTATCTTTTCAGATTTTGTGAAATTCTTCGTGCTCTTCATTTCAGTGACCACGAAGACGAGGAATACAAATCAAATAAAATGCTAAAACTCGGCACATTTTTACCTGATTTACTTCATAAATTTCAACAATTAATTATTACTGTTGGCAAAAATGTGGCAATTGACGAGTCACTTTTGAAGTTCAAGGGTCGCTTGTCATTTAAACAATATATTCCAAGCAAGAGAGCTCGTTTTGGTATGAAATTTTTTGTCATATCTGACTGCAGCACAAATTACGTAATTTCAATGATTCCGTATCAAGGCAAAATCACACATATTTCCCAGGAACTAATTCAAGAGTATGGATACGGCGGAGCTGTAGTTTTAACGCTCATGGCTCCTTATTTTAGTCATTGGCGAGTTGTCTACATTGACAATTGGTTCAGCTCCCCAAAATTAGCGACAAAACTACATGAAAATAGTACACGAGTTTGTGGTACTGTGAGGAAAAATAGAAAGGGCATGCCTAAATTCACGGGGACATTAGAACGCGGAGACGTCGAAGTATTTTCCAGTGGAAAAATGCTAGTCGAACGGTTTGTACACAAATTAAATACAATAAAATTATTGTATAATAACAATTAATAATAATTATTAATTTTTTAAAAAAATAAAAAAAGTACTTGAACTACTGAACTTGAATTTTTCAGCTGGAGAGATAAAAAGGACGTCGTCATGCTCAGTTCTCATTTGCCACATAATATGGTCACAAATGTGGAAAAGCCAAATATGCCTCCAAAACCAATGACTGTTCTTTCATATAACACAAAAATGGGAGCAGTGGATCATGCGGATCAAATTACTAAACCATATGTCACTGATCGCAAGGTGATGAAGTGGTACAAAAAATTGTTTTTTCACCTTGTTGATATGGCTGTGTATAATTCATACTGCATTTGGAAATCCCTTGATCCTGCAAGAGCTAAATTAGGATACAAGCATTTCCTTCTCATTTTAATTCAAGAAATTCTCAAGGAAAATATCCAGGAGAGAAAGAAAATGGGACGGCCACTTCAACTTGAAATTGGAGTAGAGGATACTCGTAGAAAGACTGGTCAAATGAATCATCTTCCCACCAAATCTCTCAGCAACGAAGGAAAACCCAAGAACAATGACTGTAAGTTGTGTTCAAAGACACAAAACGATGGCAAAGGGAAACCAATTCGTCATTTGACACCGTACAAATGTGCAGAATGTAATGTGCACTTGTGCATTCAGAATGAAAATTCGTGTTTTTTAAAATACCACAAACTCGTGGAGCTTCCAAATAAGAAAAGGAAATCATGGGAAAATCATTCTGATGACGAAGAAGAGACTGAGAGAAAACGGCGAGAGAGACGATATTACGATATCGATAGTTAATTATTAATTATTCCACGTTTCAATGTTTTTATTTGTAAATGTTTTTCCGTGTTTGAAACTTGTTTCCGTGTTAAGATATTTTTGCTTTTATTTTGGTTTCATATCTATTCAGTTATGAGGAATGATTCATTTCGTCATAATGCATTTATTTGGGGTTTCGTTTTTACATTACTTATTTTGTAGCAATGTACGATTCATAAAACTGCTATAAAAAGTGAAAAAAAAACTGAAAATATAAAAAAAGTTCAGAAATCGTTTAATTCATTGCTCTTGAGCACTCCCGTATCGTAGTTATATTTAAAATCACCCTACATTAAGTTCGGCCACGGAAAGAAAAAATTTCTAATGTGTGTAGATTATAGATTATATTTTTTTTTGTGATCTCAGTATGCAAAAAATATATTACCAATAGTTACACACACACAACAAACAATACAGGTGTGTATAATATCGAGCTGAATGGGTTAA
>JABASP010001671.1:0-26688 GCA_019776565.1 Sminthurinus signatus | reverse complement strand
AACTAATGTATTTTAAACTTGAAACTTCATGTATTATTTTTGTTAATTAAAAGAATTGTGTGTTTTGTTAAAATATTTTTATGGAACAAATACTAAATACCTTGATTCAATATCCATATTCATTTCGATTTGATACTTATGATTTTAAAAGTAATTTGCATCTCTTGGAATTTAAACGTCACTTTGTGACTCATTTAACCCACCTTTAATATTATTTACTAGTATCGTATTAAAAATGGAATGTGGACGTAAAACATGAAATATGTATTATGTATGTAATTCAATATAATATATATGCACTGTTCTTCCGAATTCTGAACTAAAATATTTCCACTTGTCACTTTTTTATTTATTTATATGCAGCTTGTAATTTTATAGCTTGTACTTTGTACTCTCACTTGCGAATATTCTCAAAAAAATACAAACTGATTCACATTTTCTGTGCGAGTCAAAAATTAGTATTAAGAACACTAAACACTAAACATTGTAGGAGCTAAAAATTATAATGTTTAAATAAAAACTTAAAGAATATAGACTGTGAACTTAAAGAAAAAGTATAAAAATGATTAAACATACCGTATTAGTTTTTTCACATGCCTAGAGCGTGGATTTTAACTTTAGATTTTAGATAACGGCAACCAATTTAAGATGACTCATGACGTAAAATATTGTGAGTACATTTTATGTAAAAACCTTGTTATTTTGCCTATCAACAACCAGCATGTTTTACCTTTTTATTATGGTCAGGCTACACAGTCACCTATATTGTTTAGCTAAGAAATAACAACTACAGCCAACAAAGTTCAGTCCTTTTTAAGTCATGTTTTAATAAGCGACAAAATAAAGTGAACACTGGTCAAAATTATTGGAAAGTTTCCTAATTTTGAAGAAAAGTTATGCATGAAAAATTTATGTTGCATTTTTCATTCATGGTCCCAATTCGAACTGAATATTTAATTGTTTATATTTCAATGAGTTTTTTTACAAAAATAGTTCAAAAAATGTAATCTTATTTAATTTTTGAACATATGTCTCTTTGATATTATGTATCAGTATTCAAATTTCACATAATATTCGCATTCATTATGAATTTTTATCATAACTGTTGATAATTTTCACTGCTCAAAAAATGAAAGTTTCATTGCGAGTGTCTCATGCGGCATTTGCTTTTCCACTCATTCACAGCGTCCGTAATTCTGGCAAACCCTAAAGCAAAAAGTCAAAAAGAAAGAGAGTAGATTTTCCAATGGGCTATTCAACAGTAAATTAAATTTCTCATCTACATAATATTCTACCTGTGCATTATAATCTAACTATTGACCTGTATCAAAAATGTGGTCTTCAGCAGTGAACACGATTCGAAACCAGCCCGGAAGTGTTGACTTCATCTCCCAATAAGGAACGACGTACACGCGGTGTTTTAATAAGAGCTTGAATATTTCTGTCAGACAAAAAAAAAAGAAATGAAAAATTTATTACACGTTGCTTAATAGTAAATAATATTATGTACATATTTTTTGTTGTCTCTATTTGGCTCTAAATTCTGACCTATGCATTGATTTTCCGTGACTGGGCTTAAAATACGTTCAAAATTACCTAAAAAACAAACAAGAAAACAGAAGTTAAAATACAAAACGATAAAAAGAAGAGCATTTTTAATTTTTAGCATAGTTTTTAAAATGGTCTAGTTACACAATAGAAAAAATCCAGCTTCTGCAGGTAAAACGTCAATGTCCAGGGATTCCAATTTTTCTTTTGCTCTCAAAAAAGCTCTTCTCATCTTCTCATGGTTTTGTACAAGGAAAGAGTTCTGAATCCAATCTACACATAAATATGAAATAAGAATATATTTTGTGTTTTCTCTTTTTGGATTTTCAAACTAAACCATAAATGCTTGTGCATATCTTTGTTTATTTGCTTCATCTAAATGCTTGAGAAAAGGTATCTATATGTACGATATACGATATACTATTTTGTAATAGAACCATGATCACTGATGTACATGGTGAGCAGTTGTTGGTCTGACATTGTAAGGCCAGGAAATAAGTTACTGCTCCGAATCTTTGACATCAACTCTGAATTTTTAGAATGAATCACAGCTGCATGAAATCCAGTGAGGCACAAATCCTACATAATACAAAAAAAAATATTTTCCTACTTTTACTATTTAAAGTACATACGAATTTTGTATTACACATTATTAATTTTTAATTTGTGAACGTTTTAAACGTGAAGCCTTTACCTTTGTAAGTCCCCAAAGAACATGAACATTCTCCGGATTTGGCAAATTTTCCATTTTCATTGTCAAGACGGAGCGAAACTGACTATTTTTCTCAAACACGGAGAGACAGTACACTTCACTAAGTATTAAATGCAAATCATATCTGAAATCATAAACAAAGCCCGTTTCACACTTACTTTTTCATTGTCCACGGTTTTTTTTTCAAAATGCGGAAACAGTTAAAAAGACAAACCTATGACAAAGCTCCATAATTTCAAGGACTAGTTTTTCAGGGTAAACTTCTCCGGTTGGATTATTTGGATTCGTCACCAATATTCCTCGGACAATTTTCCCCATGGCAGTTTGTTCCTCTATTGCTTTCTCCAAGACTTCAGGGGTGAGGCAGAAAAATTTCGCATTCTCCTAAGAAAATAAACAAGCATTTGCTCGTCAACTCCGTAAATCATCGAAAATGGAAAACGCGTTTAATAATTTACAAAAAATAATAATAATGAACACTAAAAAATTACCAAGTCATGTGAGAGTGGAACTGGGACGACTTCAAGAGCAGAGTATTGAGTAGCACGGAAGAGACGACTGTAAGCGGGAGCTGGGCATAAAAAGACTTCATTTGGCTGTCCAATAAAAGTACACAGATGATCCACACCTGCAGTTATATTGTTCATGACTTTCACCTGAGACGACTCAATTACTGATGAGGACTTGAAGAATTTGCTCATAAAAGCCGCCACATTTTCACTCAGCCCTGTCTCAACATCTTCCACTGTTTGCGATTCTAGAGTAGGAAGGAACTTTCTCAAAGTTGAGACTTTTGCATGGATTTCCCGGGCCATTAAATAATTTGTTCCAGTTCCTAAATTCACTATTCCCTATTTCATCAGAAATAAACATGGAGTTCATTATTCATTATTCATTATTCATTATGATAACTTGTAAAAAATGAAATGCTTATTCAAAGTACCAAAATTATATTATTTTTTTCTCTTTTTTTTTCTTCTGTAAAATATTACATACCTGAGGATTATTTTCAACATCATAAGTTTCTTCTACTGTTGGTGGAGCAGTTACAGTGGAAGTTTGGATGGATCGTCCAATATTAAAGTTAAGGTGATTCCAGGTTTTTTCCCCATTACAAATACTTTTCGTCACACTCTGCACACCCAAGTTTTGAATTCGACAGAAGCCACGAATATTAGATCTCATTCTTTATTTTTCACTCACACATTAGTATTTTGAAACCAAGTTGAAATGTAAATTTATTTTATATATATATTGCTCAAATCTGTTTCAATTCCTTTTCAGTTCACTTTTTATTGGTGTCTACTATTGAAAGTTGAATTAGAAATTGAAAATATTATAGATGCAAAAATCAGATTTTACCAGTTCCACAAATAAAATGGAGAAAAAAATACGTACCATTCTTTTGTACACTTCATATTGAGTGTTGAGTATTGAGTATTTTGAGTATCAAGTGTTAAGATTTGAGGTTTGAGATTTCTGTATGGAGAGAACTAAAATGAGGAGAAATAGTGAAATGACGTCCATGCCTATCATATTTGTAGTTTGTACTGATATTTCATTCTATTAAGGCTCATAGCTCATAGGTCAAGGGTTGTCCGATTGCAGATAAAGATTCAAAGTTGGTCTCTCCATTCTCCATACAGTGAGTAAGTAAATAAATAAATAAATAAGGATATAGTGGACATTGTACATACTAGCCTCATACATCCTCATAATATATTATACCTAATATATACAAATCTCCATGCTTCTTCTTCTTCTTCCTTCTCAACTTGTTCTAATTTCTCATCCTTATTTATTTACTATTTACATATACAGTATATAAACATGAACTTGTGACACGCTACATTCTACATTCTACAGTCGTAGTTTGTAGTTTGTAATATTTGTAATTTGTAACACATGTACGAGAAACAAAAGCTGTACAAGACAAAAAATGACTTACTTTTCCATGTTCCATGTGTCATGACTTTCATACTGAGTTCCTCAACTGTTACACAGTAATACGATAACTTCTTTCTAATTTAATTTAATCTAGAATCTAGCTGTACGAGTTTGCAAGAAGTAAAAAGACGATAGACGTCAATTATAATTACAGACAATAGCTCGTTACTCGTTACACATTATAGTAGCAAACTAATGACTAAATTATCAATTAGCAGCTACACCTCGGTAATCTTTAGTATTGTACACACTTCCAAGAAGATTCATCATGAATGTAGCTAAAGCTTAAAGCTGTAACTTGTAACCTGTAACACAAGACACAGAAACAAATGTCAAATATCCTGTTGAATCAGTATGTATAGCTGAGGTCATAATTTCGCAAAATATTTTTTGTGTTGTGCGTGCACTGTAATTTGTACATCCCAAATAACAAATCACTAATTGATTTACTTACACGTAACACGTAATACAGTATTTGTTCCTTTGAATTTTGAATAACCGATAGCTCATATACATTTGATATCTGATAAAGGTACTTGTGCTCAAACAAAGTCTACACTCTACACATCATGAATAATGAATAATGACTCATCCATGTACAACTAAAAAGTACAAATGCTCATCAAAACAAATATAAATACAGTATATTTAAGTAGTATTTATGATTTATGGTCACTGTGAAAAAAGGCAAGTGGTTGAATGACGAATTACAAGTGATGGTGACTGTTGACTGTTGACCCTCAAATAATTACATACAAGAGATCGACAATCGACCAAGTACATGAATGTACATGAAACCCTCTCAACTCTCAAGTCTGTAATTAAATACCTCAGTCAACTTTGTCAAAAAACAAAGAATAAAAAGAACATGACTTTAAAATTAACAATAATTATTAGCAATTAGATTTGAAACACAGAACACAGACAATGTGCCGAGTGTCGAATTTCGAGATTGGAATTTGGAATGACTCATTTTATGCCGCTAATTGACAATGGGCAGTACAACATTGAAATTGAAAGTGAAAAGCTAAAAGTATCACAGTTTTACTCAACGTTTGATTCCCAATAAAAAACATGGTTGTATAAATTAATTCGGTTACAATTTGCTAGTTTCCAGACAAAGAACGATACTCAAACGTTCAATTGTCAAACTTGATACATGATCTATGATACACATGGACAATGGATATTTTGTCGTTACTTTGTACTTTATATCAGTCATGCATCTCTCATCTTTATAGATACTCTTTAGAGAAAAACTCCCAAGTACTGTACAATTTTACTCTGTATTTTGCACACATGTACAAAATGTAACATTGGCAATAAAATATGCAATGAGGATCTAACACTAGAAAAACCGTAATATCCTTTTGATTTCAGATCCTCCGTTCTATTTTTGTCTTTTGATTACTCTCAAACTCTTGACTCTTGATTCTGGATTCTTGATACTTACATAATATTTACACATGTAATGTCTAATTTCAAAAGTACATAACATATGTAATACATAACGTGAGAACTGAGACCGACATTGTGTATTGTGTGGGAAGAAGATGAAGACAAAATACAAAATGTTTAGATGGCATTAGAAAAATTTAGTTGCAATTTTTTTTATCAGCTTTTTCTAAGTATACTGAATACTGACAATGCTATTACATATTATACGGATCATAAGTAGCTCCAAATTCCGGATTCTGGATTCTGTGTATTATCAACATTTTTTATCCAATGTTTTGTTCACTTGTATTTTTTATACTGTATCTTGCATATTGGATATATATTGTACATTATGCTTATTTCACAAAATGCTCACAAAAATAAATCCAAAGTAAATATAGCGGACACATACTAGATATTAGATACTAGATTCTAATGTCACATATCTATTATGAACTGTGAACTGTGTGAAACACGTGATACGGTGTAAAATGTGCAAATGTCCTACATATTTACAATGCATATAAGATATGAGTACAGAGTACAGAGTATTTTGGATAGCTATTGATCTATTTAGAGTACAACTCACACATATTAAACAGCAAAACAGCTCTAATGCAGTGTCTAGTGTCTACAGTCTACAGAATATATTAGACTATAGGTAATAGATAAACAAAAAAAAGGAAAAGAAATGAAGAAGAAGGGGAAAATGAACATGCATGTCATTATCATTATCATTATCCAAGTTGTGTACTTAACATGTAGCAAAAGCATCATATTATACATCAAGCATCATATATGCAAACTGTTATGCATCACATGTATTCTGTTCATAAGTATAATTTGTACTTTATAATGAAAAATGTAGGTGAAAACGTCAGAGCTGGGAGCTTATTCCTTATTCACATGTGTTACATGTAGCATGTAGCATGTAACATGATAAACAAACTCATCCTCCCTGGCACAACTTTGTATCTTGTATTCTGTATCTGTGAGTTGTGAACTAGGAACTAGGTAAAAGTTTGCAGATTGCAGATTGTCCCAGCATTAAAATACTTAGTAAAGGTTTTCTCATTTCAAGTCTTCTTTGTACTTGGTACTTTGTACATAAAAAATAAAAAGTGAGTCATAATTTTAAGTACCTCTCTCACTCAATCAGAATTCATACACCAAAAAAAAATCATCTCAGCAACAAAAGGCTCAAAATCCAAATCCAGCGTTTTTAATATTTTTAACAAGATTGAAGCCTGTGTTTTCGTTCCTCGTTGATGCAGTTCTGTTGAATATTACTCTTTCATTTTTGTGATTATTCAACCTGTGCAAATATTTTCACAAACAAAAGACTATCCAATTAGAATTATTTGAATTAGAATTAGAAGGAGCTTGAGGCTTGAGACTTGTGGATTGGAAACTAAAGTTGAAACGGAAATTCTCAAGAGGGAGAGGGGAAAAGATAAAGAGTGATTCTCTGCACTTCCTCTCCATTTGCGAAATAAGTAAAACAAACTTGAAGCAAAAAGAAGATACAACATTTGTACATTTGTACATGAACTCATCTCCAATCCCAAATCCTATACATCACACAGCACATACTTTAGACGATAGGCCAAACATACAAATCGTTATTACTTGTTATATGTACATTTAAATTTACAGTGCAGTGAAGTGTATGCGTCAATTCCGGAGTTTGGAGAAAAAAATTTGCAGTCTATTTTTGCAGCGTGTGTATCTACTATTTACTATCTGCATAAATAAACTGAATTTGGTATTGGTTTTGGTACTGGATGCAGGATACTGTGCGCTGTGCGTGTTTTAAGTGTTGAGTGTAATAATCTGTGCTGTGCATACATTTTACATTTGGAATTTTACATAAGGGCCCAGTTGAAAGTTTGAATTCAATTATCTTCTCAATTGACTAGTCTGATAATAATTCCAGTGATAATTGATAGTCAGTTCGCAGTCTATTCTCTATTCATGTATCTATTTCTACAGATATTCTTTACAAGTGTGTGTGTGTGTGATTGCATAGAATGATATATATTAGTATTCGCAATCGCAGTCATTGTAAATTGCAAATATATCTCTGC
This sequence comes from Sminthurinus signatus, assembly GCA_019776565.1. Lineage (NCBI taxonomy): Eukaryota > Metazoa > Arthropoda > Collembola > Symphypleona > Katiannidae > Sminthurinus > Sminthurinus signatus. The sequence goes on along the minus strand of JABASP010001671.1, from coordinate 18,957 downwards.
TGAATCTTTTGGTACGGTTTAACTTTTGACTCATTCATCATCAGTTTAATTGTGATATAAATACAAATACAATTTATGAGTCTAGGCCACTCATTCCTCTCCACAAATACATTACACACACACATACACTCATGACACAGCAAATACAAGTGAGAGAGCTGAAATCTCAAAGATCAATTAATTTAATTAAACGACTCCAGTTTACTACCGAGTATTTAGTATTTAGTACTTAGTAAAGTGGTAAAAGTGAGTTGTGCAGTTTTGTGAGTGATTTGTGATTTGTGGCTTGTGATAGGACGGGACAAAATTGTGCAGTGTACTTCATACTTCATACTTTTTACTTTATAGTGACACAAATAAAAGTTTCAAAATTTGAAATTCTCAAAAATGCCGTCCAGTATGAAACCGAGTAAATTACATTATTTCCCACTACTCGTGGGGATAATTTTCCCACTAAGTTTTGTTTCTACGTAAGTTTTTCCAAAAATCAAAAATATCAATTTTTTGCACGCTGTGAACTGCAAATACTTTGTGTTTTTTATACACCATTTTGAATTTAAAAGCTTCCAGTGACAAACTGCTCATTTTTAATTGTTTTTTGTGTTTTTTAAATTTAGGTACATTATATCTCTAAGTTTAGGTCATATTCTTCCCTTCTTCTCATATATTTCGGATACTGGGACCTTCCCCCCTGAAAGTTGTATTTTTGCTTTACTCCTCAACATTTCTGCAGTAATTTGTAAGTGCCGACAACAAACTTTTGATTACTGACTAAAGTTAAATTTAAAACATTATTAGTTAATTGAAAGCGAAAAATATCAAAGTGTTAAAAATCAAAGTGTATAACTTGATTAACTTTTTTTTCAGTGGGATTCGTCGTTTATATACGATACAAGCAAGTTGAAGAAGTATTTCGGGACTCTGAAGAGGAAGTTTGGGGTTTAAGAATGAATAAAGTGGGGATTGTACTTGGGTTCATTTCAGCATTGGGGATTTCTGTCGTTGGATGTTTTCAAGAAACAAATGTTATTGCAATGCATCTGGTCGGAGCTTTCATGTGCTTCCTTGGCGGAGGACTTTATCTTTGTGTAAGAAAAGACGAAAACAAAAAACATTTTACATGTGTTAAAATGTACTGTACAAAATACAAAATGTCAACAGTCAACAGTCAACACTCAATACATTTAAAATTTACAAGATTATTTTATTTATTTTGACATGTTTTTTTTGTGTGTTTGTGTAGGCACAATCCTTTTTGTCCTTCAAACTCCTGCCATTGTTTGGGAATCAAATTTTGGCATGGGTAAGAACTTTTTTCGGGGTCGTGTGTGTTATTCTCTTCATCGTATGCTACAGCAGTGGAACCGTCTCCTTAACATACTTCACAGGTAAACACTTTTTAAATTTTATGCTCTTTGTTTACTTTTTACTTATGACTTGTCTACGATTTACCATTACGATTTGAACTCTACAAGCTGTAAGACTCTCTGTAATCCTCACACTAAAATCATAACCTTGATCATTAGTCATTAGCTGTAAAGTATTAAAGTTTTCTAAGAACTAGACAAATCATGCAAAATCTCTCGTGTATTTACTTTTTACAAAGGAAGAGTTTAGTCATCAAAAGTTTGTTTTATCAATCTCTGCTAATTAGTTGTTCAAATAAATTTTAGCACGATTGAAGGACGATTTGGAATTTGCATTTTGTGTTGTGGAAGTTGTCCACATTTCATGCATTTCCTGTGCGTAATTTTATCAGCAAAGATGTAGTATTTGCACACGTAATTTTACTTGTTAGTCATCCATTTTCTATTTTTGTTAAGCTGAATTGAAAGTCCAGAAAAGTATTTTGTACTTTTTTGCCCATTATAAGAATTATTATGACAAACTAGGATTGTGTGTAAAGTGTAAAGTATGCGAGGTTTTAATACAACTTAATATTGAGTATTGAGTATTGGGTGCTGTGTGCTGTGTAAATAGTAAGCGCCATGAAAAAAAGAAGAAAAATACATTGCCTGTCTAATATCTAATATTGAATGTACCTGTATCAGTATCTCCCAATGATAGCTTATCAGCATATGTGTCAATTTTGTCAATCGGCCTTTTGACGCGTGAGGTGTGAGATGTGAAATGACAAGAGAACATCATTTTTGAATATTGTGGATTGTAGATTGTAGCTCATCACCGATTGATTTTACCTTTTATCCGTTGAATTTGTATTTTGTACTGTACTTTTATGTTGTAAGTTGTAAATAATCTATACATCTAGAAAAAGGTGAAATGGCAAATGACAAATGACATAATTTCTCGTTTAGCATATTTGGAATTTTACCCCGACTGGACAATATGTTTTCCCAAATCTCCTACACCAAAATACATTCAAATTGTTTGTTTTGAACACATGTTTCTATTTTCTACATGAACAGATGAGAGCACAAACGACAAAAAAACCGTGCCGTGTGCACTGTACAATGTACATTACACATGCTTCAATCTAGAACTCCGTATCTAAAATATACCTTTGACCTTTTTCTTTCTTTTTTTATCTTTTTTGATTTTAATTTTCAATATGCTATTTAGTATTCATTATTCATGGTTCATGATTTGTAGGACACGAATCGAGTATCAATAGTTTTTGATTTCTAATTTTGTGACTATCACATCTGTTTTGCTCGTGGTTTATGGGTTGTATAGTTTATAATTGTAATATTTTGTTACTGATTTCAGGTAAAAATGCGGCTAAATGGTATCCAGAGGACGGCGGCTGGGCTCTTCACGTTACCTCAATCGTTACAGAGTGGACTATGGCAGCAATGTTTGACCTGTACATCCTCTCCTTCATCCCAGAGTTTAGAAAAATCACATTTGAAGCTCCAAAGGTTCATCTCACTGAAAAAGTTTAATTTTATCACACACATCTCTGTAGACGGAGATGGAATTTTAAGTAGATATTAGATATTAGACATGGGTTTTATTTAAATAATTACTATTATTTTGCGCTATGTAATGTATAATATAGATTTTTTATCGATATTGGTATTGGTATTTTGCCCATGCACAAATTACGTATTATGTCTCACGCATCTTTGTAGTACTTTGTACACACGCACTATCATTGTATTTAGTTTTTAGATTGTATTGTATTTAAAATTTAAATGTACTCATTTCATTTGTTTTTGTTTTTTTTGTTTCTTTTCTATTTGAATTTGGTATTTGGGAGTCAAAAGGATTGGAAATCGGAAATACTGTATGCTGTCATGAATAATATTTTACATTTTAAAACAAAGGTTGAAATAATTGTAGATTGTATTATGTGCCCTGTGTTTTGAGTGTTTTGTATGCAGTACGTTTTTGTACTTATGTTGAGACATGTCGACATAATACACAATGTACAATGTACTTGCTTTTTATCTATGGATGAGTGAAACCGGAAAGCTATTTAAGTGTATTGTATCACAGTGTGCGCTATACAAATTAAAAATTAGTTTCTAGTTTTTATGACGCGACTATTTTAGCTACAATTATAATACATTTTGTTTTATCTATCGAGAATCGAGATACATATACTTTTGTCTATATTCACTTTTTGGAGACGAATGCTCTCATAAACCTGAATCTGAGTCATGAAAATTTCTCTTTGCTTACTATTTAATATTTAAATGTGTCATGAGCTTTTTCTTTTTTCTATACACAATGCACAATACACAGACGGCGCACGTGAAAAACTGAAAAGTATGATTGTGTCTTTTGTTATACTTAAATGATAGTTGTAGTTATTGTTGTATGAGAGGCGACATGAGACACGAGACATTTATAAAGAATGAAAAGAGAAACTATAAACTATTCATAATTTAGACTGCTTTTCATGTTTGCTTTTATTTTGTATTTTGTATGATTTATGATGTGATACACAAAGAATCTTAATTATTGTCTAAAAAGAGTAAAATGTATCTCATGCAACTCATGAAACTACTTTTATGTATATGTACATCTAGATAAAGTAAATGTGTATTTATAGTAGTTAAATTGCAAGGGGATAAAGCACATGGTTAAAGAAAAATGACAATTATTATTATTATTGTTTTGCCAAACAAATACAGATTTATTTAACTATAATGTTGATTCAATTACCGCTGCATTGTAATTGTAAATTGATATATTTACTGTTTACTGAGAGGATCAAATGAACGAATAAAGCCTGACACTTTGTGTTTCTTTAGACTTTAAATGTATCGATTTATTCGCTCTTTGTTCATTTCTTTTGTCTCATTGGGCTCATGGCAAACGATTAATAATGCACTTAATACACAATGTACAAATTAAGAAAATCTTCTTGAAAATCGGATTATATGGGCATTTTTTTCTACTTTATATGCAATTTTTATCTGCTTTTCTACTGCTAATAATCATTTGGTTTTGTATCTTCTTTATTCTATTTTTGGCCTGCTTTTTTACTCAGTAGTCATTTAGCCATTGAATTATTCGTACTTTCTCCATTCGTTGAATCTAACATCTAAACCATTTTCCTTAATACGCAATACTAATTTAGTTTTTCCACTATTTTCATCCTTTTTAGTTTAATGTCGTTGAAGTTGCCAATAACAACCAAGGGAAAAATAAGTCTGGAGTGAGTGAAAAAATTGTGATGCAAAGAGTCAGTACTCATCAAGATGTTTAGGTGACAATTTCCACAGTTTTATGTACAAAGGAAAAAGCTTTACTAAAAAGAAGACAAAAGAAATTGTGAAATTGTGAGATGATGCAAAAATATATGATATTCCGGATTCCGGATCCCTTCAAAATGACAAGAGCATTTTACTTTTATTTTCTATTTATTTATTTTCTACTTTTATGTACTGTAAATATGTATAATGTATATTTTATTTAGTTGTAAGAAAACTTGTTATCTAAAAAATGCTCTAAATCTATAAATCTTTGTAATTTACGCGTTTGAGCTGTATATTTTTTAGTAACTAGGACTAAAATACTTTTGGCCTATTTCTACTTAAACGTTTGTAAATATTTACTACACTTGCTATGACAATAACATGTATTATGTATTATGCTTGCACAAAGCTTGAAAAGTAGATAGGTAGCTGAAAAATGCTGCATACTGGTTACTGAATAAACAGAGACTAGTAAAGAAAGAAAACGTCTCAAGTTTCAAGACGCATACGGTATAATTAATTTGTAATTCTGAGTTAATTTATTATTTAAACCATGACCAATATTTAGGATTTAGGGTAAGACATCATAATACCGTATTATATATTATGCTTTAAATTACACATTATCTATGTATTTATAGACGAATGAATGTATAATGTATACAAAACATTTTAATTAATAACTTAGTCCAACTTTAAATGAGCTTATTATTTTTGACATGTGTTCTCTTCAGAATTCAAAATATTTTGTACAAAATGATCAAAATACATTTATACTGTTTTAAAATTATGTACATAATTCACAACAATAATAATAATATTATATATAGTTGTCTTGTTCAATCATGAATATGTTTTCATAAAGAACACGTGTGTGTTACATTTTTGTATTTATAATTTAAAAAACTGTGAATTTAACATGTGTATTTGTAATTTGTAAACATACTTTCAACTTTCAACAGTAAAACTGAATTTGATACAAAAAAAGCAATTATTATTACTACATTTTATGACAATGAAAAAAATGAATAACAATAGAAAATAAATAAAAATTGAAAATGGACAACAACAATACAATTTTGTATGATATGAGAACAAATTTATGTATCTTAGAACTATGATTATCTCTATAATCTATGTACAATGTACAATTTACCTATACATAACTTCTTATCTAACACACAGTATTTATATTGCATAATACGATGAAATGGTTTGACTCCAATCATCATTTTATAAATACATTTTGATTGATACAGTTACTTTGAATTCGAACTTGTAAAACCGTATTCATTATTCCTTATTCGAAATCTATTGTCGAGAAAAATATAATGATTAAAAGCTAAAAATTTAAAATAAGTTTACGAAACTTAAGTAAGTACCATAATATCTATGTATAATGTATATGTACATTGTACATGTATAAATATTTATGCTAAATATGCTACACTACAAATACAGTATAATATGAACAACTTTCATTTTTTGTAAAACTGTTCATATAAAAAGAAAACGTAAAACTGAAACACATGCGTGCTTTCACCTTTCACCATGATTTTCATGGGAAAGTTGAGTGAAAACCATCAAAATACACAATAACAATGAAAAATGATTACTGCTCTTTTGTTAAATACATGTTGTGTTTCTTTAAATTACGATTTTCCTTGAGTCGATGGGTCATACACAAGCTTCATTATGTATTATAATAATTAATAATATTCACTTTTATCTATTTTTAGTTTATAAAAACACTACACATAAATACTAGGAAAATATTATGTATAAAGTATAAATAATAATAATTATAACATTATACCAGGTACTCGTAGTATGTAAATAATAACATTGTTGTGTATTTATAATTTTGGCATACTTTTACTTGAAGAATCATATGATTTTTCTTCAAGTGATTCAAACATGAAATCAGAAATTAAAGCTTTTTTATTAGAATATTCGGCATTCGGCAAAAATATCATATTTGAAAATTTTTCTTAGACACAGAATTCTGAAATCTAAACTAAAATATAAAATTTAATAATACAAATTCCAGACAAAATCATAAAACCATTTGTGATTTATGCAATATGCGTATAAACGACGGTTAACGGTTATAAAATAATGAATAATTCATTCACTAACAACAACAAAATACAGCTATCAGTTTTATACATTATGAAACTGACAAAAAGTAGACGAAGCATATTATTGCGAGGTATAACTTGTGTACTTATATTATTTAAGAGAGAGATTATTTTACTAACAGAAGAGCAAAATAAAATTACAAAATCATGAACAAAATAATTAACACTATAAACTACAAATAAAAATGGTACATTCTAAGTACATTCTAAAAACTTACGTCTGGTCGGAATTCAACTCTAGATACAAATCCGAAACAGTGTTATATATAATGTGTTTAGTACTTCTATATGTGTATAAATTATAAATAATAAAAACTAAAAAAAAATGAACGGTCAAAATAATTTAGTCTTGTTTCTTTTGTTATAAAAAAAACTACAATACAAAATATTTTAAGATATTCTGCATACTAAAATTAAATATTGTGATGTGTGTGTGAGGTTTCAAATTCCAAATTAAAGTAAAAGATAAAAGCAAAACAAGTGTGAATATAACAATGAATAACTAAATAATATCTTTAAGTAAAATGCAAGTAGAATTAACTGAAAAATATCACTGTGATCCAATATTCAGTGTATACACGGTGTATACACTGTGTAATACACGGTACACATTACACATAATAACAACAGTACTCAGCGTTTATATATAATATCTGTACACTACTAAATATCTACCAACGTTTCCCAGATTATTTTATGAAAAACTACTAGCAAGAAAATTTAAATAGAAATGTTTCCTGAGAGTCAATTTTTCTAAGCTGGGAAACATTTCCGAAAATATTTACGAGAAATGTGAAAACTAGCAAAAGTCAAGATGAGACAACTTAGAGAAAACAGATGATTTTGATTATATAAAGGGTACACCTTTTAAAAGCACCTATACTTTGACCACATCAAATTTCTAGTCATTTTTCATGACGTATCAGGGGAAAATACTTTTTGATTTTTTGATATTTGTCACTGGAAGGATATTTTGACTGGGAAATGTGAGACACTCTGATTGTTGATGACTGTATGTCTAAAAAAAACTCTGGTCTTTTCTATCTGTATTTTTACATTTGGAATTTGGAATGTGTACTACTAAAACACTAAACCAACATTGCAAAATTTAAAGATACACACACTTTTTGTAGTATTTTATCATATGTACCACCTTCATGCCTCCTGCAACCTCATTTTAATCATCTACGACCTAATACAGTTCTACAAAAGTTTTGTTTTTTGTTCTTCCTTATAAAAGATTGTGGTCTAAATATGAGAAACAGGTAAAAACGGATATTTTGTGTATTGTGGGCTTACTTTTAACTTACTACTTTTACTTTTAATTTTAAGAATGTGTTCTCATAAAAACTTTGAAAAACAGTATTTAAAAACGATCTACATAATATGACGAACTTACTTACACACTGCTTGTTATTTGTATATCAATCTTCTTCTTTTATGTGGATTGTAGATCTATCTATTCAATAACAATAACAATAGTCATAATTATACATTATACATCTATCGACAAAAGTATTAATTGTAGAGTTTTGGATGGTGGTGAGTTATGTATCCTTGAGGTCTCCACCCGGTCGCGTTGTATCCAAACTAAATACAAAAGAAAAGAAAAATTATTTATTTATAATATATTGTATTTCTTAATCAAAATTCGAATGAAAAACATACATGATTTACAATATTTATGATTATTTTCTTTTTTTACCTTATAGACGAGTCTTCTTCCTAAGACGGGTTCAAATACATGGGATTTGTAATAGTACCGCATCGCCCGACTCAATTTTTCATAAGTCATTCGTGGATTTCCCTTTATACTTCCCCATAATTGTGCTACTTTCTCAGAATTTACAAATCTAAACAGTCCTTCATCTGGAAGCAAAAAAAACAAGTTGAATAAAATTATTGTAGCTATAAACATTGCTCATTTTAGAAAAAATCAATATGAATAATGAATACACATACAATTGAAATTTAGGTAATTTTCATACCTGGATTTTCCCATTTAATAAAATTTGGACAATAATCAGGATTTTTTAATAGATCTCTAATGAACTCCCACAAACGTCCCGTTTTCTTTTCTGTAAAAAACAAAAGACAACAAAGATAAAGCCTCATTCATCATCTTGGAACCTTTAAAAAACACATAACACACACTTTTTCACTTTCATTCACTTGTGAATGATATATTGATACACACACACAATGCATAATACAAAACAAATACAAAAAGCTTGTCTTGACTGCACTCGTTCACTTTAATGTCTAATGTCTAATGTCTAGGGTACGTGTGAAAAAAACGAGAGTTGTTCACGTGAGCAGTCTCTAGTCTCTACTCTCATTAGTAAAAATTGTAGCTCTCGGTAAATAGTAAATAGTAAACAGTACTGGCGAATATAAGAATATAGATTCTATTCCAACAACAATAAGCTTTTTTTTTGTTTGTCCCATTTTTAAAACTGATTAGTTTCACATGCTTCATTTAGTATTTATGTGTATTATGCATTTACGCATTCTTTGGTGCGTGCCCTAATAACTGAATGCATAATATTATTTAACATTATTAAACAGATAGGTCAAGATCATTTACGTATTTTTCTGCATACTTTTTTCAGTAAAATTGTAAACATGTGAAAATAGTCGAGAGGCGAGACTCTAAGTAAACTTGAGACAGTGACCATGGTCAACTTTCAATAATATCAAAATAATAATGATAATTGCTAATTATTGTTATCTAGATGAAATTATCTCATCTGTCTAATCATTAGTGATTAAAAATTATCATTCTTTGTTCTTTTTTCTGTTGTAAAAATAAAGTAAAACTTCATTTATCAAGTTTCTAGGTAAGTCAGGATTGAAACTGTATAAATAAATCCGTGATCCATATAAACAAAACCCGTGGTAAAGAAGTGAGATGACATTCAGAATTACTATAGTTAAGCAGTAGTATAGAGTAGAAAGTAGAAAGATGCAGTTTCTATAAAATGTGGTAGTAAAATACATATAATTTTGAATATAAAAGGTTTTCATACCATTTCGTTTGAGCTTCTTATCTTTTTTTGGAGGACGACCAACTTTTCTCTTAGGCGGGGTGATCGTATAAGTGATGGTTGAGTCTATTGAAGTTGAATGACTCTCACCGGAGGACTTTGAATCTACTTCCTCAGAGTCTATTTCTGTAGACAAATACATGAGAAATCAATTGATTAAATTACTAAAATCCACTGATCAAGAATCAAGAGTGAAAACTAGATTTAGATTACAACTTGCAACTTGATTTCCATACCTGACTTGAGATGATAATTGTCTGGTTTCCTTAAATGTACATAAGAGTAATCTTGATCACATGGTATGTCATCCCAAGTGTAGTCGGAATGGGTGGATGTTGGAGTTTGAACAGCATTTGAATCACAAAATGGAAGGGGGACCAGTCCGTGTGACATTCCATTGGTATTATTATTATGATTATTATTATGATTATGGTTGTGATTAAGATTGTGAGTACTGCTATTATTATTATTATTATCAGTGTTATTAATGTGGGGATGTTGAGACGGGAGAGGGACATCTGACAAATAATTGTCATAGTGGTCCGTAAACATTGAATTTTGTACATCTGAAACTATACCAAAGGTAAAAACAAAGGGAGTTTAAAAAACTTGAATGCATATTCACACCTTGAATTTACATTGGATTTTTCATACATGATACTTTTTAATTTCAAAACTATAAAGCTCACTTTAAAAAATGATTTAAAAAAACTTACATTTATGAAAGGCGGAATTAATAGATCCTTCAATGGGGAAACAATTTTCATTGTAATATGAGCAGTATGCATCTCCCTCGGGAAGAGGTGTCAAGTACTGAGAATGGGGAGGGAAGTGAGTTCCGAGGTGATGAATTGTTGAAGTCACATTGGCATTAACATCTAAACCATAATCCATCATTTCAGCCATTTCAACTTTTGTGGGGAGAGAAAAATTGTCGTGCTCCCACAAACTGAAATTCTCCATGTTTTGGGGAGTGATGGGACTTAAAGTACTTAAAGGCTTTGTCTCAAGCATGTTGAAAAGGTACATTTATTCTGAAATGATTCATAGAAGAAAAAAAATCCACTTGTTAAAAATAAAATAAATACTTGTAATTTTTATTCATTCCTCCGATTTCCGATTTGTAATTCAATAGATTTTAGTTGCTACTATGCGAAATATTTATACTTATTATTTTAGATTATCTACCGATTATAATAATATGATGTCATTTTGATACAGCCGAATAGTGAATAGGTGTAAATATTTTAAGCTATCTAAATTGTAAATACAACAATGCTGATGAAAACCGTTCCACTATGAAAAGAAGAACAACTAATTTTCCCAAAGAAACACAATTTTTTCGGTTGATTTGTCAACTGGGAATGTAAACTTTGTTGTTTGTTTCTTTTTTGCAATTTTCAATCTTGAATCACTACACTATAAACATATATGCACAAAACTGATTGTTTACGAGTTAGAAGTTAGAAGCTATGAGCAAAAAAAAAAAAATACAATGTAAAATGTTCAGTCTTTGGTCTGCTCTGGTTTCGCTATGTACTTAAAAATGTGACTTGTGAGTAAAACTTTTTATTTGTAATACATGTCACCATTCACCATATTAGTATTAGTATTATTATGATGTATCGTATGAGTGTGTTTGTGTTTGTGTGTATCAGCTGAATTGTGGTAACATGTTCAAAATCAAAGACATTCTTCTTTCTTCTTTCTTTCAACTATTAAAGTAAAGAATACAGACTATAATAATAATAATATGTGTTTAGTATTCAGTTTGAAATAGACCGTCCATCGTCCACCGTCCATATACTTATTTAATTTTTTTTTATTGGGGATTTACGTGTTCGTCTGGTCACTGGTCACTGGTTAGTCTTCTGCGGAAATCAGAAATACCACAAACAAAAAGCCTTCACATGTGTATTGTGGATACCCTTAAAATTTATACTTTATACTCTCTCCACACCTCTGTGCTACTCTACATAATATATTCTCTTTTTTTTATTTTATAAATAATAATAATCACAATACTGTGTACTGTGTGGATAAATTGATTATGAATGTTCACATGTGTAATATTATTATACTTATATTATCTCTTGTTAATTATATTATATTATTATTTATTATGTATGTCAAATCATATACATCCACAGACCAATTCATTATCGTTATTCATTATTTTTTTATTTCTAATCACAAAACCAAACCAAACCAATAAACTGATACGTATGTGGATTGTGGATTATGGTATTGACCATTGACAGAAACAAGTATGTAATAAGATTAAAAGTAATTGGGAATTGGAGAATCGAAAAATCACAAATCACACCGACTTTGCTTAACTCTCCTTCTCACTGAAAACTTTCAAGATATAATATTTAAAAAATATTATTAACTTGTTAATTTTTCTAAGGGTAATTATTGTAGTTTTTATTCTGCAGTAAACAAATTAGAGAGCACTGTACAACTGTAAAGTTCTTTTAATGGAAGAAGAAGTTTCACTTTTCAAAGAAGAAGTATTTACTGATCACTTGTTCACCTTCCAAAATTCAAAATTCAAAACGACTGTAAGAGTTTTCCTGATTCTTGATGAATGATGAACAAAGAACAAACGTAAAGGTAGATGACGACTAAATTACCACAGGTTAATAATCCTTTTTCTGCTCAAAGTTACAAATTACCAATTACAAATGACAAATGACACAAAAAGTGTCAATATTTATTTAAAGCTCAAAGCTCACACTGAACTCTATTTTTTACATTAGAAAATCCTCTGTAACGTTTATCATAGCTTTTGCTTTACTCTGAATTCATTTCCCATATATGTACCATGTTTCATGTACAAAATGTAATCTATATTGTTTTTGTTTCAATATTAACAAATGTAAAATGTCATAATTTCTCATTAACAGTTAGCCTGTAACTAATATTTGCTTGGGTGAGTTTGAATTTGTCAAGTTGACTTGATATAATTAGTATAGGATTTTTTATAGGTACTAGACAGTTTTTTTAGTCTCAACAAGTATGTGTTATCTATCATATTGGACAGTATACATCATGCATATTATAAATTTAATGCTTTCATGAGTGTTTAAAGTATAAAGTACGAATGACGGACGGACAACGGCATGCCGATGCCCTTGCATGTAAATATTAAACATTTATAATGTATTGTGTACATATGTGTTGCACTAATAATGATAAAACACAATAGATGCATAACTGTTAATCCAGTATAATATTTGTACTGTGAGACAGTCCGTCATCCGTCGTACGCCGTCCGTCTGATTTCTGATTGTATTAATGTACATAAAAAATGGATAACGTACATTTTTGTATTTGAAATAAATAATGAGCAAACATACAAATTATTTTATACCAATATGTAATATATGATATTGTATTTAAATGTTTGCTTTGACTAAAAGTGACAATTTTTTATTTCTATTTAGCCACAAAAACGAAAGGGGTTTACGATTCTTGGAATTTAATACGGAATCTGGTAAACAAAATACACCAAATAAAAAGCCATGTGTGTACATTATACATCTATAAAACCAATGGTTTAGCTTTTATAGTTTATAGTTATTAATTTAGTAAACCAGGAAATAAAAAAAACAAACAAGACACAAGTCAAGTATTTACTTTAGAAATTAGAACTGTAACTGTAATAAAAATTACATGTTTTTAGCTTTTAGCCAATTAAATATCCATACTCGTAACTCGTAGTTTAGTTTTTGCAACTTTTTGTGTATAGTACAAAATGTTCGTCATCAGTCATTACCATTCATGTATGTGTTCATTTCAATTTTCAATTGCACAAATTTGCATGGCGTGGAGAAACGAGAAAAAAATACATACAAAAACAATGTGCATAAATTCAGAATCCGCTGTTTGTATTTCGGATTTCGGATCCTGAATTTTCAAACTAATTTGTAGTGTTCAATCATGAATCGGAATATAATTTTTTCCATAGAACTAAACATGCATTTAAACAAGAGGCATTTAGCTACAACAACTAATGACAAGTGATTGTTATCTCAATTATCACAGCGAGGATGGTTTACACTGATTTGTGCGGTAGACAGTAGACAGTAATTAGACGTTATCTACTGGTTGCATTGTCAATTGTCAACATTCTACATTAATGAAGCAAAATGTGTAGATACTTTATACATTTATACATGGTACATTATACGCCCAATTAAGTTATGACGCAGACTTTCTTCCTGCTAAACATCTAGTAAACTCAACATGATTCAAATGTACAACATACACCAGAAAATGAACACGTAGCATTTTATGTACACATGTGAGAATTTACATAGCATTATTATCAGTAGTAAACAAGAGATGAACGATAAGTTTGATTTTATTTGAGTTGAAAATTGAAACGCTGTAATTTGTCATATTATTCACTATTATGTGTGATGTGTGAGCAATTAAAATCATGATAAATTTCGAGCTTCATTTAGAATTGGTGACAAATGACAAATGACAGATAACTTGAATCCACTATTCATATCCAGAATCCAGAATCCATAACTTCTTGACCGACCAAAAAATCGACATTCATCTAGAATTCTAGAATGCACAAACTGCAGAGAAAAAGTATTCATATTTTCAAAGTTTATTTGGTAAAAAAGTACATGGGATCTATGCGATTCTAGTTTCTGTTTGTAAAATTGTATAGACAAGTTTTATATACAATTATGTGCTTGGATCTTTGACTTTGTTTATCATAAAACAACATTAGCAATAATTGTCCAAGTTATTGCGTAAATTTAAAGGACAGGTTGATCAAATAGATGAGACTCATTGAAATTGAAAACAAAACTCATAATATAAAATACTTGAATGTGTATTTTGTTTTGTTTTGTATGTGGTACAAGATGAAAACGAGAGACTGTCCATGAAATTCAAAGTACAAAGTAGCAGTACAATGTGCACAGTGCGTATTATGTACATTGTACATGCTTAAAACGCTTCAGTTTCGTTTTTTGCTTCTCATTTTTCATAGTGCATCACAAATTAATAAGAGTGTGAGAGACAGAGAGAGACAGGATGATATAATTATAATTACTAAAAAGTCATGTAAACGTGGGAAAAAATTCCACGCGCTCAGTCACTTAACGTTTTATAATGCATCTTGAATCTTGACTTGGTATTATTGTATACTGTAATATTTACTACTTAATACTTAATACTTACTACACGCCATACAATGTTAATGCTAATGCCAATATAATTTAGTTCAAGATCAAACAGTGACTTACTTTATTTTCATTTTTATCATATTTACAATAAACAATATATCGTTTACCATTTACAACCGAGACCGACCACCTGTTTTTCTCTTGTATACAGTAAAAAGTAAAGAGCATAGAGAATAAATACAAAAAATTGATAATACATGTCTTTATGGACAAAGGACAAAGGCCAGAATCAACCTATTTAACGTCGCTACTAATCAAAATCTATAGTAAGTCTCAAGTTATCCACATCGAAAACCAAAATCATAATATCTTTGTCTAGCCTCTTCAAATAAAAACATGAATGAAGTATGTACAATGTACGTATGTAAGTTCTACAAGCAGTACATGATATTCTCAATTGTGAATGTTGAATACTGACTGGAGAAAATACTTAAATGTCACCATAAAAAGGAACCTTGACGAAAACAAAAAATCCCGGAAACATGGAATATGGATTACGGATTACAGACATTGACGTACTTCATTCAACATATACATTCATGTGCCTTCTATTTCTGTATCCTTTACCTTGGACGTTTAGACACCAATGTATTTATCTACATCTATAATCTATACATATCTTGTTCTCAGTATTTATACAGACAATATTGATTTTCAATTTCGATTTTCATAACTTTATTGAGAAAAATAGCTGAAAAATACAAAGCACATTTGTGACATTTACTTACACAGTACATAGAAAATAGACATAGTTAAACAAAACATACGCTACACACAAAGGCTTACTCAATTCAAAATACTATATGTACGACTCAGGTTTAAATCAATATCAATATCAACACGGGCATTATGCAGAATGCAGAACGCACAAACTACAATCGGGCTTGGGGTAAACTGTATCATGTGTCCTAGCTATATTATATAACACGTATACATATGAAATATTACTCGAGTTTCGAGTGCACTGAGCAAATATCTGTATCTTAGAATGAGGAAGAATCAAAGAATACTTTAGTTTTGTTTTGAGCTTGAGAGCTTTGAACTGGGAGAAATGACACATGAGTTGTCTGGAAACTTTAAAAGGTTTACCTGATTTTAGTGGATCCAATATCCAATAGATAGGAATTCATACAAATTGCTATGCCCTTTTCACAGACTTCTGTTGTAGATTTATCACTGACTCACAGCCATAAATAGTAATAAATAATAAATAGCGCACAAGTGAATACTGAATATGAGTCCACATTACACATGTATCCCAGTAAAACATGAAACAGCACAAAACTCAAAAGCGTACCAAAGCAACGTACATTTATCACTACAAGAGAAAAACTGTCCCAATTCAATTCAATTAAGTACTGCCACAAATTGGTCAACTTTTCCCCATGTCCACACTTGACACTCCACACTCTACACTTGACGTACTACAAGTAAAACAAAACTACGCACATTACACTGATGTATTCAAAATTCCAATGGGCTGTGATGTGATTGATTGATTGATACAAATGTATTATGTATAGACGATTGACAAACCAAAGCACTGCACAATGTAATTCTTACACCGTCCTCCTCAATTCCTCAACACTCAATAGTTAATAGTTAATAACCAATACTGACTACTCACACTTTACACTGTAAACACACTTGTCTTGTCTCAAGTCTTAACGATTCAGAGATGCTTCTTTCCCGATGGTCTCACTTGCAGTAAAATGTAATGTCGAGGTTTATTTAAATCGATGTAAACATCAACACGACACATTAAGTCGTACAAAATGCAGGACATTCAATTTGCTTGCATCTTGGTTTGGCTTAGACACGAGTATGGAGAGTACAGTGAAGAACATGTGTGGAAGTACAAGTACAAGCACAAGAGCACGAGTACGAGTACAGGGAATAGACAATACGCGATGGGCAATATGCACAAACACAAACACAAACAGAGTCATACTACAACATAATCATCCTATATCATATGCAATAATCGTCATCATAATGATATGTGCATATTATATATTGTATTCCTACTGAGAGACGGTCCCTTCAACCATACACACATAAGTATGGGATATGGGATATGGGATTCAGACAAGAAGCAACTTTTTCCACACCACAATATGAAACATAATAAAGACACCTTAAAGAAAGAAGGATGAATGAATGAAAGAAAGAAAGAAAGCACTGGATTTTAGAATCTAGAATCCACATGAGACAGAGCTTATACCTCATATAATAATAATAATAAAAGTTAATTGTATAAAACTATCAGCCCTCAATTCTCAGTTCTCAGTTCTCAGTGGTCCTTATATGTAAAATGCAGAATGTAGATACATGAAGGAGCAATTATACTCTCATACATTTTATCTTTTATCTCATACACATAATATGACATGTGTTAACCTCACTGTAAAATGTATGATGTATAAAGTATAAAAGTCGGGGGATTATTTCAATTCAATTTGTGTATGTATGCTTGAGACTTGAGACTTGAGACTGAGATTGAAAGGCTGAGACCAAACCAAACCAAACCACGTCAAGTCAAGTCAAGCTTCAAGCTCATAACTAATAAGTAATAAGTAATAACTTTAACTGCAAATCACATTTATAATAGATAGCAATAATAATAATATTATTATTATTATTTTTATATGCATGTAAATTTCAATGTATACAGTATACATCATACATCCACAATACACATGTGAGTGTGTGTGAAACTCGCGTGTGCATGTAAATTCATTGTCTATAGTCTACAGTCTATTGGGGAATGTAATATTATATTAATATGTAAGTGCATATTAAAAGTATTAAAAGTATCATCATCCTTTTGGCTAGTTCTCATTGTTCGACTTATCATGTATCTAGTATCAATACTCTAGTCTGTAGTCTGTAGTAGATAGTAGAGAATACAGAATGGAGAAGCTGCTACTAGTGTAACTGCACGTCTTTTGTCTTTGTCTTTGGCTTCGTCTATAGATACTAGATACTAAACACAAGTGTGAGAAACAATCAAAATTTCCCATATTCATTCACATGCATGTGCTACTGCTACTTCTAGCTGGTAAACTTCAGATAAAACATAAGGCAGACGAATCTTTTGCCATTTATGTACTATGTACTCGTGCCCATCGCTCAATGCTCATTGTACTCTTCTTCTTCTTGTCATGCTCACAAACAAATGATTACAGATTAAATAATACTGTGTAAAATGTGTATGTTGCAGATATCGGATATACATACATAGTACAACATGAGTACTGAGTACAAGAGTGAGAAAGCAATCAAAGGATCAAAGAATGGAGAATAATGAATAAAAAGAAGAACGGCTGTCATTTATCAATTAATTATAACATGTTTCACACATGATTGAACTTGAATAGTATCTGCAATCTTCAATCTTCAATCTGCACACTGTGGACTGTGGGTGTAATGTGTAATTTGAAGCTGATAATAATACCCGTCTAAAGTCTAAATCAGTATCAAGCTTATCTTGCTATATTAAAATTAATAAGTAATATGTAATATGTTTTAGAGGTGAGGAGACCATTGAACATTGAACATTGAAATCTGGATAATTTTTAAACAGTTGTTCACACATGGATTAAACTTCGTTCTTAGTAAGTGCTTACAGTACAAAACTTAAAAGACTGAATGAAAAAAAAACTGTCTTGAATTTTTTGGAAAAACTCGACAAATTTCGACGGTGACTATTAGAATGACACTTGTAACTGCATGATGACTGTAACACTGTAGCCCTCCTGTCGTGAAAGATGTTTATTGAAAACATTCTTGTCAAGTACAAGCTCATTCCCATCATTTTTTAATGGCTAATGGACATTTGAAACAGGACAAAGTGCGTAGGTATAACCTAGTCTAGAATCATCCCACT
>JABASP010001670.1:0-26695 GCA_019776565.1 Sminthurinus signatus | reverse complement strand
CTCTCTCTCTCTCTCTCTCTCTCTCTCTCTCTCTCTCTCTCTCTCTCTCTCTCTCTCTCTCTCTCTCTCTCTCTCTCTCGTGGACTCAGTCGTACACAAAACCCGCTCCATTTATTCTGAATGAGCGTCTGCGTATTTTCTCATGCTGGCTTCCTCATCGCCGAAGCTTGGTTTGGGTAGTTTGGCTCTTCAGAAGAATTTGCAACTGGAATGTTTGGTGCGGATTTGAACACGGAATCGGAATCGGTCTAATATCTAGATTCTACAAAGGAACAAAAACTTATCTACATGGTTGTAAGTATTTTGTGTAGAATTTTTTTTGCGAATCACCTTTTGCATTTCAAATGATAGTACAAGAATACATGTATGTAATAACCGGCTGTTTTATTATACGACACATAGGTGTGGTGTATATTGCTGCCTCTAAATGAGTAAAGTGAAGATTGAAATCATTTTAGCTTTTAATGTATACACATTGTACATCGTTTATTCAAAGAAACTGTACCAGACGATAGACTCTGTGCTACATGTATTTGACCTTTTGGTTTGGAGGTAACAATGTTATTGCAATAGGTGTAGGAGGACAATGGATTTTGGTTCTTATAGATAAGTCAATATGGCATTTTGATCCTCAAATGTCAGTCAAACCTGAACCTAAATCGACAGTACAACCACAGACCTCTTTCCTTAGCTTGTGGTCCTCATAGGAATGAGAATCAGTGTAATAAATCCTAATCCACAGATGTGAACGGGTGAATCACTTGTTGAGGTTCCAAGAATTTGCATAAATTTTAGCTTGTACTTGGTACAATGTACAATCTGGAGGAAATGCGCCTTAGTAAAAGGAGCAAAGGAAGGTCAAAAATGTCATGTTTCTAGTCTCTTTTTTATACCACAAAGGTTTTCAAGGTTCTAAATTTTGGGATTGATAAATTTGATTTAAAATCAGCCCACATTTAAACATAAATAAGGTATACATATTGAAAAATCATACACTTCCAAACTTGAAAAATAAATTACTGTACGAGTGCTGTGTCCTGTGAAATTGGCATGTATTTAATTATACAAAGAAACTGGTTGCGTTTTAAAGATAATATGTTATATGTAATATAATATCTATCGTCTTTCTGTCTTTTAACATTTAGTTATCTTTTGCTAGTTTGTTTTCTACTTTCTCAGCATTGAAGACTGAAGATTGAAGAAAGTTGGGAAATTGAAACGAGGATACCGGAGCTTTGCAGGAAATTCGCATCTTCGCATCTTCAAGTATCTCTCAAGAAACTCTATACTCTGGAGCGTTATTTAGTTTTCAGAAAGTTTTCCAGTGATCCAAAACATTTTCTTTTAGTTATGCTCATTCTGCATCCAGTTTACAGTTTATAGTGCAAAGTACAATGTATAAGATCTTCATCCTCTTTCGTTCCACGCAACGTCTGTATTCTGTATTGTTGTACATTTCTCCTGGACATATGAATATTTTTGAGCATTGTAACGAAAAGTATTGGGATGGTTCGAGTACGGAAGCGAGTGAGAAAAGGAGACGGAGGCGGAGATGGGAATGGAAGCGGAGAAAATACAGGAGAAAGTTGTGCGTTGCCGTTGCCGGTTTCATTTTCGTTTTCGTTTTGCGGGTATGCAGATATGAATGGAATGTGGGTGGTATGCTCACTTGCTTCCTACTTGAATTCGTATTCGCATTCTCCATTCCTATTCAGCATCTTCAATTCACTCCTCGCCATTCTGACGTAGATTTCAACCAGTGGTATTACGATCTGTTATCCACCATCTACTTTTGACTCTTCTTATTTCCCACTGCCTCCGTTTCCACTTCCATTTTACTACGATCCAGAAACTCTAGATCCACGTTGTACAATTTAACGTGTACAATTTAGAGTGTACAGTGTACAGAGTAAAAAGATTAGCATAGTTACACACACAAATTCCGTCATTCCTTCATTTCTTCCTTCCTTCCTTATTATTCAGCATCTTTATTTTGTACAAATATTTTTCATATTTTGAAAGTTTGTTCTCATCGATATCAATTTTTCTCACGTATACTTGATACTTAATTCTTTTATACAGAATTTTTAAAATAATTTCAAACTTTTCAATATTTTATAACTTATAACTTTTTTATAGATATATAATATATTATAGTTTACAGTTTGTAGATAACCCAGAAACATGAATAAAATGAGGATTCTTAATTATTTATATCTCATGTTTAAAGCATATTTGTACCCGTTGTGAGGATTGTAACACAATTAGAATGTAGATTAAACATGGACAACTCTTCAATTTTTCATTGTACAGGAACAAAAGAAAGTAGGTGAAAGGGAGAGAAGTTCTTTTTCTCCAAGGTTTTACTTAATTACATTAGTTATTTGTTATTTGTATTTTAAGACATCTGACATCTATACACTATCAAAATTGAAAAGGAAGTGCGTGTAACCAAGAAGAAAATACAGACTGGATTTGGGTATTGAAATAGGTACAACCGTTGTCTTTGAAGAGCATAGATATAGAGTGTTGATGTACATTGGAAATTCGAGACATGCAAAGGGAAATGTAGGTTTAAGTTCATGCAGACATTTTTCTACTATTCACAAGGAATACACTTTTCCCCGGATGCTCAACTCAACTCAACTCAATTGGGGCTTTAATGCTGACTGTTTCATGTGTCTGTGCAAAGTACACTGTACATTGTACTCATTTGATGGTGCTTTTCCTCTACTTTCATTTATTTCGTA
Organism: Sminthurinus signatus; assembly: GCA_019776565.1. Lineage (NCBI taxonomy): Eukaryota > Metazoa > Arthropoda > Collembola > Symphypleona > Katiannidae > Sminthurinus > Sminthurinus signatus. Next base: position 23,945 of record JABASP010001670.1, on the reverse strand, counting down.
CATTCTGCAGCTTTGTACTCTGTACGCCGTACTATTTACCTTGGACCTTGAGCCTTGAGCATTGAGCATTGAAGAAATTTGAGAAAAATCCATCCAGTTGAGTTGAGTCGTGTTGGTTCGTTACATGTTTACAAGTGTGTAGATGGAGAGCCTCTGTTTCATTCAATTTAAGGTTTGGGAAGGGAAAAAAGCTCGTCTCAACGATGATAATTTATTTACACGTTTTGCAAAGTCCTTTGTTACTACTCCTCCCCTACTTTTCTCCACCTCTCTCTTTCTCTCTCTTTCTTTCATTCACCTCCGTTCAGTTCAACTCAATTCAAGTTGAGATCCATTTACAAGTACGAACAAGGAACAGAAAGCAGAGAACAGCCGTAGTACAAAAAACGGAGGACAGAAGCGTAGAACCAAGGTAAAAACTTTCTGACGAGGAAAAAAACGAAAAAGGAGGACGAGGGAAAGGAAAAAAGTCTTCAAACAAATGGCAATCTACATACTGCATACTATATACTATGTAATATGTACAACGAACTACAAACTACACACTACACTACCTCCCACTTTGTACAGACTACAGACTACAGACATGATGTGTCTCATTCACCATATTTTTATAGTGAAACTTGCATTAAAGTAGAATACTTGCTGGAATTTCTTATTAGTTTCTACACATTACGAACATTTTGGAATTTTGGAATTTGGGAATTTGGACGACCAACCAACCAGTCAGCTGAATAAAAGAAGAAGAAGAAGAAGAGGAGGAGGACGAGCTTACATGTAGTAGTGGAACAGTCAAGTCCAAGTCTAAGTCTAAGGATCGCATTTATTCCCATTTCCCCATTCCTGTAACATTAACTGGGTCCAATATGAATATGAATGGAAAATGGAAACGTCGAGGCTATCATTATAAATTTGTAACAAGAGAACAAAAGAGTAGAAAGAGAAAGAGAGAGAAAGGGAGAGGGACGAGCGACATATGTGCAGCAGCTACACTCTACACTCTACAGTCTGCAATCTCATAAAAAATGTAATATTGTCATTGTCCTTACACAAAGTTTAAGGATATTGCTTACATACATCTTTTTCCTATACAGACATACGAGTGTGTATATGGGATCTCAATTTTCAATTTAAATTTTTGGCTCCGTACACACACACACACACACACTTTCTCCAAACTCCGTGGGCTGTTGCACACTAGATTTCGGATTCTAGGCTCTAGATTCTAGATTCTAGCGTTTAGATTTATTCCAAAGTCGCAGGCGTAGATATTTTTTCCATCAGACTCTAGTTTCTAGATTCTAGATGTTAGATTTTGAATGTAGAATGTAGAATGTAGAATGATATATCCAACGGCTAATTTAATAATAATGGTGATGATCATATGCAGAAAGATTGTGAGATTCAAACAAAGGAGGTTTTCATCCATTCCTTCATTCATAAAATGATTTTCGGCAATTTCATTTCCTTTCTTTATCTGCAATCCCGTAAAATGTCCCGTGTACTCAAACTTTCCCTTCCGATTCCTACTTTTATTCTTTTTTTCTCTTCATCCACTTTTTAAAGCATGAATAATGAATAATGGAATTAAAACAATTTCTCTCCTTTCAAAGGAATTGTAGAAACGTGGACAATTTTTTTGGCTTCGTAAATAATGATAAGCTATAAATATTATAATTTTTACTTAATGCTTATCCAGTAATTCGCATGATCGAATTCATAATTTGTATTTACAAACAAACATATTTAAAATTGGTACTTCAAATTTCCCACCCTTTTTTTTGTTTTTAGGCTTGTTTTTACAACGGAGAAAGTTTATAATTAGGACTTAATTTAAGAAAAAGATACATTTTAAAAATTTAAAGTATTTTCCATGAATCTGTAACATTGGAGATTTCACCATTCCAAAATTTCAAAATATCTAGAACAGTTTTACTATAGTTCATAGTTCATATTTTTTGGGTAAGAAGAAAACAATTCTAATTTCCCCCAGATATTTTACATCCTCTTGATTCTTGTAAAACTGCCTCTAGTTTTATATTTTATAGCCGTGTACGGCGAGCTTATGAAAAATTAAATAGTTATTAGTTCTTGATAAAGTTTGAAATAAAAGAATAAAAGAATGCTTTTGAATAATTTACATCTCTCATTCCTGAAAACTTTACTTTTAGCACCATTGAAAACCATTAAACTATTAAGTATTCATTGGAATACAAATTTTCTTTCTAGGATTCTTTTTAAAATGGGACAAGGTGCGCCTAATGTACAATTGTACAATCTACATTCATTCTGCCCTCTTAAACATAAAAAATACAGATCTATCCGTATGATTGTGTGTGCTGAAAAGGAAAAGGTAGAAAAGTGGTGGAAATTAGCCGTCTAATGTCTAATATCAAAAGACCAGGACGGGTTCAAAACACTCCAAGTCTTTAAATTTTAGATGTATGAGGCCAGGCAGTCAGGGAGGGAGGGCAGGGCAGAGGCATGATCATGGTGATCTGAAAGAGAAAGAACAATAGAGAAAGAGGAAATGAAATAGAAAAGAGGTAGAGGAATTGAGAAGAGAAAGAGAGAAGGAAAGTAAGGGAGAGAGAAAACCGGCTTGGGAAAATTTATAGGACTGATCCACTTTACTATATTGCACTTCTGCCAAAAACTGGCAGCTTAATATGTGTCTCTCTTACGATTTGTGAAGCTGAACGGCGAGGCGTGGGAATCGCTAAACTCTGAACACTGAACACTGGGATGCAGAAAAGTTGCAGAATCTAGAATCTTGAATCTTGAATCTAGACGCCGGATTCTGGCTCCAACTCCAGCTCCGGTTTTTGACCTGAGTTATTCAACTTATATTAAAGACATTCCTACTTTCTACACTCTGCAGTTTAGATTCTACTCTATACTTCCTAAACGTAGATAAAATTACATGTAGGTTCGGAGTTTCTAAATTTCATGACATGATTTGGCCTGGTCTACTCTGTTCTAGTCTGTTCTAGTCTAGTGTGCTACGCTACAAAATGGGATGAATGGAAAACCATTGACCTGAATAAAAGAGAAGAGCAACTTTTTGGAAAAGACGCTTTTGATTAGGACACTAGTAAACGGTGAACGGTGAACGGTGAACGTTGAACGGTGGACGGGATGAGAATGAAGGATAATTGTTTGGAAACATTAAACCTTTTCAAGCCTTCACTTTCTCTCTTTCTCTCTCTCTCTCTTTCTGTCTTTCTGTCTCGGGCTCTTATGAGCTCAATTGAGTATACAGTATACAAAATGTACAGTGCATAGTGCACAGGTCAGACTAATTGTGAGCTATTCCTTCTTAAAGTTGGAGGTTGTAAGGTTGTAGCAACTAGCAAAGAGCAACCTTGTTAGATGACACTTTCACAGCATGTGGTGGAACTGGAACAATTTTGTCTTTAGTCTCTATTCTCCAGTTTTAAAGGCTCTACGCTCTACACTCTACACGCTACACATCATAATTTTATCCCTTCTCCACTTTCTTCCAAACCTTCGGGTTCATTGTACAATCTACAGTGGAAAGCTTAGACGGCTTTCTCTATAATATATTGTACACTTGTACACAATACAAAACTTGCTTCATTTTGATCTTCGATATAAAATATCTGAATGGAAGTGGAATACTATTTTTGATTTACTGTAATGTGTGGATGAGAATGCGAGGGAACATTTTTGATGTCTAATTAGTTTTCTAGCTTATAATTTTTAATATATTGAAATACTCTATCGTGATTCTAGATTATAGATTCTTGGTGCAAAACATTTGAACATTGGAGAGTTGAGAGAAATACAAAAAATATTGAATATTTAAAGTTTCAAAAACCCCTTGTAATGTAATACAAATTAATGCTGCTTAAATATAAATGTAAAATAAGCGAGTGTGTGTATTTAGTATTTACTATTTATTATGTAAAACTGTACTGAATACTGTAAGCTGTACAATGTACACTGTACACTGTAGTGGAACATGAAAAAATGGGAAATGTCTTTAAAATTCTCGTCATCCTTTAGGTTTCTCACACTGTCTTCTTCTTGCATAGAATAGACAATAGACATGCACGATGCACGTTTTTCTCATCTCAAGCTTGGCTTGTTTTGGCTTAAGCCTCGTCTTTCTTTTTCCTTCTCCTCCACTTTCTTTGTCTATCTGTACCTTGTACATGTAACTTTAGACTTTTTCTTTGGAAATGTAAAAAATGTGGAAGAGGAGCTTCATAAAAACAATGCATCACGTCTCCTTTTTTTCTACGTCCTCTTTGTCTCTATTTCACTACTCACTACATTTTGAATCTTTGAGACTTCCAGCCTAGAATCTAGAATCTGTATTCTTTATACTGTATTCTATTTTCTATAGTTTAAAAAATGGAGGATGGAGAATGGAGTTTTGCATCTTTTCTCTTGTCTAGTATTTCTCGTCTTTTCTTGCTTTGTCTTGTCTTGTTCTGTCTTGTCCTGTCTTGTCTTGTGTGTGACTTTGCATCATTTTTTCCCAGAGACTTGAGACTTTATCCTGTTCAAAACATGCTACATTTTACATATGGAGAGATAATATAATAATATACATAAAGTTTTGTCAGCTACTTTTTTTTCCTCATCCTCCACTCGTTCTTTTCCCAAAATACAAATTTCAAATACATTTTCCTCATCTTACACGTTTCCTACTTACGAATACTCGGATCTCGGATCTCACTTCTGCTCCTTTTCCTGCTTGATTTTGCGTATTCGTAATCGTAATCGTATTCGTATTCATTCCGCGAACTTTGTTTCCATTTCATTTTTTATACAGGGGTAAAGTGTAGAGCTGTACACTGTATATGGGGCCTTCCACGTGAATTTAAACTCTTCAAAAAACATGATCATCAAATTAACTCTTGATTTTTATTATCATAAACAAAAAAATTAGCTATTATATTATGAAGGAATTATACTTCAAAAGTGTTTCGTTTTCATAATATGAATTTTTGAAAATATAAAAATACGACTTTAAAAGTCTTATAACTAAGAAACCAATTATATTATAAACATTTGGCCCATTTCAAATGTTTTCTAAAAATTACGAAGAAGCTATTTCTATGTTCAAAAATATGTTTTTTCGAAATTTTTGGAAATTTTAATGTTATTTCTAAAATTTAAGTCCAAGAATGGCACCACTCAAATTTAATATAAGATATACTTTGAAATATGCTCTTTATAATAATTATAATTTTAAATGGTGCCATTCTTGGACTAACTCAAATTATAATTTTAATTATGGAACTTTTTTTATTAGCGTAGGACTTTTTGGTGTGAAGTGGTGATGAGAGTAAAAGTATCAATGTATAATAAATTCACGGGTCGGATTCCAAAAGTATGTGTGTCCGTGCAATATTATACTGAACTCTCTCGCAAATACACTTGTACCCAAATATAATATTGTATACAAACTAACATACTTATCATGTTCAGTTACCTAAATATATTTAATTTTTAACAAAGTTAAATATTAATTCACCTTTTTTTTGAAAACAACAACATTTAAGCAAAATTTTACAAAACAACCACTACTACCGGTCAAAATTTATGTTTTCAATGTAAATTTCACATAAATCTTCAATGTTTGTTAAAAATTAAAAAAAATTTCAAAATTTTGAATTTTTGTCCAAATTTTGAATTTTGGTAAAAATGTTAAATTTTCTTAAATTTAAATTTTTCAAATTTACTTACTCAATTTTCAAATGTTTATTTCAGCATTTCAAACTTTTCAAATTTACTTACTCAATTTTCAAATGTTTATTTCAGCATTTCAAACTTTTGAAATTTGAGTAAGTAAATAGTAAATTTTGAAATTATACAAACTTTAGAAATTTAAATCAAAGTTGAAACTTTAATCAACATTTAAAAAAAATGAAATGTGATAAATGTGAATGTGACAAAAAAAATTTTCGAAAACATTATATTACTTTTAAATAGGTTCAAAATTAAAATATTTAACTAAACCTATTTATTTAACGTTAGTTAAGTATCACTTTAGGTATGTCTGTTATAATAATATTCCACAAGGAACACAAAAAAGTAGACGAAAAAATATACCCGATTGAACGGGCCGTAGATTTGAATCACTTGTGTTTTTTTTACAAGGATAGAATCGAGAGTGAATAGTCTTCTAGTGTGGAAAAAATAATCAAAATTAACCAACTTTAAATACAAATTGTGAATTATCCAGATTTTCAATTAAACTAAAACCAACGCGTACTTATAGTCTGTTACATCTAGTTTCATATTTTAATATTAAAAATATTGTAGATGATCATTTTTATTGTCCTTTAAAATTCACGTGGAAGCCCCCTGTATACAATATTATACAATGTACAGATTACAAATATTCACATATCCTTCACCATATTCTAAATATTTCATTTGTTTTTATAATACATCATGTGCTGTAATATTTATCCATCTAAAATAATTATTGCGTAAGGCAAACAGCAGTACAGTACAATTGTCAATTGTCACATGGGCTGAATTTTTTTAAGAAAATGTATATATATTAAATAGCTCTGTTGTATTTTGAATACCAAGTCACCAAAAGTTGTATGACATAATATTACTTTTCTAAAACGATAACTTGTGTGTATTAACACGTAATAATAATGAAAAGCTGAATACTGAATAGCAATAATCATATAATTATAATTACAAAGTTTTTTAATTATTAAGGAAAGCAACTATGCATGAAACAGACAAACAATTTGAGAGGAGTGATATTAAGAAAACACAAATGTGCTATACCTTATGTTAATATTATGATACATTGTCAGTTTTCCTAAAAAATGTGTACTACTAATTAGAGACAAAGGAGAGACAACAAAAGAACAACAACAATGATAATAATAATTATTATTATTGAGTCTTTTTATTTGACTACCAAAAGTAAACAATGATATTTATGTCATTCTTATATATGTATATTACCTATTACATATTACATGACATGGATAATTTACACACACTTAAATAAATGGACTGACTCACGAGTTCAAGTACTCATACTCATACATAAAACTACAAAACTCCAAAACTTTCACTTTAAAAAAGTCTCAAGAAAATTCAAAGTCCTAGCCAAAAAAAACAAATTCATCTAATTACCCATGCACAAATTAGTCAGAGTCAGAGTGACTCAGTCTTCAGTCTCCTTCAATCCTCAACTTTTTTCATGAGAGTCTCAATTAAAGATAAATAATGGATTTTGTGTAAATTGTAAATGGGCCCATCAGAATGAGTTCATACAAGTTTTTTTGAATCCATTAGAACTACAAACTTATGGCAGATTAGTAAATAAGTAAAAAAGTGTCTGAGTTACTAGCTAAGCATCAAACACCAAGTATCATTCAGTGAATATCAACACCTCAAAATCCTTATTAAAGTAAATGACAAAGATGTCATAGTTTATCGTTTTATAGAATAAATTGCTAAAAGTTTTACAACTTTTTAACAACCACGACCCACGACTATAAACAATTATTCAATTCAATAAAATCTAAACAACAGAAGCAAATCAATAATCAATCATGCATAACAAATAACAAACAAGTAGTATTTAAAAAAAACAAAAAAACATTTAAATGTCCTAAATCTTGTGTCATATATCTAATAATCTAATGAGTGATATCACTGATAAACTGTGAAACACTGAGTGAATGAAGCTTCTGTTTTCTTCCCTATCTACTGTCTACTGTCACCGTCAATAGAATATTAAATAAATGAATGAATGAATGAACATTGAATATGCATGTAAAGAAGTAAAAAAATTCTATGGATGCATTTTTTTTTTCAAGTTTTTTGTCTCAATAAGGGCGTAGAAAGAAAGTTGAAGAATACAGCACACATGTTATATCTTAAATGCACACATTTCACTTGATATACATGTTATGATAATATTGTCATGAGATGATGACAACATTGAGAATTTCAACTTTTCATCATCACGTGTGTATCTTTATGTATACGCAATTAGCTTATATTTTATCTTCTCACACATCACACACCGCATACACATGCCACATGCATCATAATGATGATTGTGCGTGTAAATGTAAAACGCGACAAGTTACATTTTTACTTTTTTTTTTCATCCATCCATCCATACACCATACATCTTGTTGTCACACTATCTACTATCTACTGTCCACAACTCCGCTGATCTTCAATGCTAGATCTAAACACTCACTTTTGGTGACATAACAAATGAAGCTATTAGTAAACTGTAAAGTTAATTATCCGAAAAACAAAAAAACAAAACAGATTTTAAGATTGATTTATCTGTACTTGTTTTTGAGCTCTTTGTAGTATTTTGAGATTTGAGTTTTGAGATACGAGGAAAAAATACTCAATTCAAATCCAAGGAAATAATTAATTACATTTTATTTACACGTACACGCATTTTAAAAGTGGGATGCTAAATTTAAAGCACCATAAATATTTTTCATATTCGCTTAGTCATATTTTCATTTACTAGATACGCATTGGATGCACCAACAGTTTTTAAAATCTTTTGCATTGCACTGCCTACTGAATGTGATTATTCCACATACTTTGTAGCATATTATACAGAATGCACAACGCATAGTAACTAGTAACGTATAGTAATAACAATATTATAAGGCAAGAATTTGTTGAATCATGAAGGGAAAAGATATGTACGTATAATCTGCTATACATGTGTATGAATTTGTTTGGGGTTTTTGGGGCACCTTTATATTATTGCAATGCATTGATTATATTTTGTTTCAAGAGTAAGAGCGAGACACACACACAAGGAACGTAACACTAAAGACATTATACTAGTATGTTCATAGTTCATACATGTATGTGTGTATTGTATATGGTTTTAATCATACATCATACGTAGTTTTCACACATACATATATACGTAGTACGTAGACATGCATAATGTTTCTGTTGAGGTCACACGATTGCTGTCTTGCAACTGCACACTCATTCACTCACTCACTAACAATTCTCATTCTTCTTCTTCTTTTTCTTGGTCTTCTTGGTCCGTTCTGATCTCTGATGAAATACAAAACGAACGAAAGAGAGAAAGATTCTGTTAAAGGCACTTCCCTCATCTATAACCCATTTATTTATTCTGCCTTTACGTCTTTTCAATCTTATTAGTATTATTATTTACAATAGATCCACAATCCACAATATTCAATACAAAATACAAGATACAATACAATTTTACAAGAAGGAATATAATATTATTCACATGATTTGTAATCTCAGCACACATATACAAAATTGCAACGGCAATGTGTATACAGTATACAGAGTACAAACATACCAAATCCTCTCATCCCCCTCATCTTGCTAACAAACTAACTAGCTATCCGTCCATCCATCTATCTGTATTGAATATTGAATTGAAACATTCATTCAATTAGGAAAGCATAAAAATCAAGTGTGTAATGTCATGTGATGTTAGATGTGTAGGTCGGCTCAATCACACATCTAAATGTCACAAGTCATAAACACGATACGAAAGCGATACGAAATCACAGTCGGCACAAAAGTTAACAAATGATGGACATTGGACATTGTCATTTATCAAAGGTATAAACATTATACAATTCAGACACTACAATTCCATTATATTCCATAGGAAGACATTACTTCAGCGGCCAATTCATCAATCAAGTAAAATACGAACCACTGACAACTAATAAGTGTCCAGCATCATAATATAACTTTTGACAATTAGTATCTATTTCGAACCTTACAGAAGATAGAAGAGATTCTGTAATTTCTCATTCATGTTAAAAGTAAAACAAATTTCTAGGTTGGGAATCATGTACAATGTACAGGGTACAGAGTTCAGACTACAGGTAGAGTGAAGCACGCAATATCTCATTATTACTAAAAAGTAATGACAGTCAATAAAATAATACACGTATATAATATTATTTATATGTACGCAAAAATGTATTCTATGAATAATTCATTTGTACACACAAATACCAACTGTCATTATACATGTACTCACACGTTATACCTTATACCTCATACTTAATAATAAGAATTTAAGGATTTTACATAATTTCCCCATTTCAATACGTCATCATAAAGGATACTATGTACTATGCGTACGATTTGGTGTATGGCACCTTTGTGATATGGCGTAATTTTAATTATTCTTTCTTGATCATAACTCGTATAATTCCTTTCTTTTCGTCTTCATTCCTCATCGGCTTACGACATTATACATTATACAATGTATTATAATTGAGGGTAGACCCAAAAGTAAGTTTTTAGTATTTATCCAAATCCATAATATAATAGAAAGGTAAACGTGAAACATACGAGTAACTGCCGTCTATCTAATAGTATCTGTAATCTGTATATTTGGAAAAATTTAAATTTTTAAAAGTTTTACACCTATCATTTCTACTGACTGCTGGCTCCTGAATTTCCATAAAGAAGAAGCATTATAGACTATAGACTAGAGATCACGCAGTTGCGAACAATACACTGAACAAAATATTGTACATGATACATATGAGATACATTTACATACGTATAAGATTTAAGTATAGGAACCTCTTGTCTCCTCTCTTTACTGTGATGATGATGAGTCAACAAGGAAGTTTGTACTCTCCGTCTCTCCCACTAAATTCTAAATTCCATTCCATTATGATCCATGATATTTATATAGAAAAGTAATCCTGTCATTTTCCAAATCCCAAATCCTTAGTCATAATAAATAATATACATTTAAAGTTTAAAGAAGTATCTTTTATCCTTGAGTTTGTCATGTCATGTGTAGCTAGTAGCTACTTATCTAACTATATGAGATGAACTAGTGGTTTATGGTTGATGGTAATTCCTCACATCCTCTTCTAGGACTAGGTATTTTCTCCCTGTTCATCCCTTAAAAAGCAAACTACGTACATAACTACATAAATACAAACAACATACAACTCTTGACTTTTATTTACCTAGACACTCAATTATACTCATCTTATTGTGTATGACATGAGTGCACCGTGTACTATGTATTATTCGTATTGTGTATTCCTTAGTTTTGCATTTGGAGTTACTCAAGTATGAAAATAATTTTGTAGACTGCACAGGAGTTTTTGTAACATGTACCACATAAGTATTATGTATTGTTCACACAGAAGACAAACTCCTGACAGAGAGAGAGAAAGAGAAAGATGAGATACATCCGGTATGTTTGGTGAATTGTGAAAAACTATATATATATATATATTCTGTTGTTTTTCTTTATTATGTGACATGTGTCACCAACTCTTACATGATGTATCCACACAACACACAACTACGTACTAAGTACCAAGTACAAATACCTGCACAGTGTGACGAAGTGAGGACGCGACTCCATTTAATCATTCAATTACTATTATTAGTATCGTAATTGAAATTCATGATAACACTGTAAACTATAAAGCACCGTGTTATTACTGCACTAAATCTTTCCTATATTATGCTGTGACTTTGAAAGGTAAATCGTAAAACGGCAAATGCGTATTATATACATTATACATTACACATTATACACGGGCAGTTAATCAAAGAGCATGTTGTATATTTTGTATTGGATGTATAGGAACATTCCACATTGTGTACATCCGTCAATCATTTTTTCAAGTCGTCAGAGTACAATGTACTTAATAGTTACAGGTTACGCAGGTGGTACACATTTGCAGACCCAGCAAAGCTTAAATTTAAATTTGATGGTCTATAATTAGTCCTGGTATTTTTGTGCAGGTAAACTATTTAAATCCATCCGTCTCCCATGAGTCGAATACTGATGAGTGATGAGGAGGATGAAGAGGAGAATGAGGAAGATGACGACGAAACTAAAAAAGAAGCAGAAGATAAAACTACACACCTCAGGAGAAATACAAGGATAATATTATGAGGATGAGTTGAATGAACTAAAAAGGTATTGAAATTGAGTCCCCTTCAGACATTTCATCTTCCATCCATCCGCGTGTGTGTCTAGTGTCTAATGTCTACTTTGCTTGAATGATTAAAATAATAATTCATATCATATACAAAATACAATATACGCAGACATTATCATTAAGGATGGACTGTCAATACTAGATACTAGATACTAAACAATACACTAGCATCATCATTCACAATGCTAGAACTCAAAACTTAGAACTCCTCGGGTAGAGAAAACATCCTACGACCAACACATACTTAGCAATAGTTAAAAAAAAACATCTTCATTCGCCATTCACGCATATTATACTTAATACAGAATACTGACGTCTGACGTGTACGTATAAAAATAGTAAACAGTAAAAATACATGCACATAATGTAATTCAAGGAAATAATAAATAATATTGCATCGCATATCACATATCGCATCTCATGTCTCTACGTTTGTGCTCGGGGCTCGGTGAATTATGAATTGAAACGCCAATACTTTTCAGAGTTTAAAAATGGCTAATTTTGTATTGAAATTTCCATTGTCCATCCTTTCCACAAATGGATGAAAGAAAAACACAACATCATAAAGTAAAAGCAAACAATCCAGACAGAGTTTTAAAACTGGTATGTCCAATGCCCATAATATTCAATATTTATTCTGCATCTCGTGTCCGGCAAGACGTATGAGTCATACGTCAAAATTCCTTTCTTTCTTTCTTTCATTTTCAATCCCTGTACAGACTTTGTATTACAAATCATTCATGTAATATTATGTACTCAACATGAATGAAGATGGGATTTTCCTATTTGCACTTTTTTCTGCATCAAGTTATTTGTTTATTTCATTTCATACCATATTATTCATCATCCTTTGTAGGGTTTTCAGATTTTCTGTGTACTCTGTGTTTACTGTCTACAATCTACAAACAAGAGTGACCAAAACAAAAGTCAACATTGGTGTTGTTGATGTTGGGTTTTATCCAAAACCAGGCTATAAAACACTAAAACCTTTTCTTTTCTTTTATTTCTTATTCTCCATACTCCAATCCGGTTATTTGTTTACAATCAATTCTTTCTAAAGACTCAAGAGTAAAGAATAAAGAGACATGTTATACAAGTCTAAAAATGGGAATCCCTTGTTTGTAAGTAAAAAACATACGAAAAAATACTTGTAGTTGTTTCAAAATCAAATTCAGTAAATATCCAGTATACCTATTTATGGAAAATAGAAATCACCCATGGACATCCAAAAAAATAAGTTTTTTCCATTGGATATTGGAAATTGGCATTGACCATGGTAATGGTCAATGGTTAATGGTAACACTTTTTTCCGCATCGTAGTCTTTTGTCTTCAAGGATTTTTGGTAGAAATTTGGTGCACATTGAATAAAAATACCTACGTACCATAGTCAAAACATTCCCATTATACGGAATTCATGCATTTAAATTGTGCACTAGCCTTTTTTATATTATATATTATATTAAACATTGAAAAGTCTGTAAAAAGACATCATCATCATAATATGTATTATCTACATTCTATATATCCATTTTGTCTAGTTCATTCACGGCTGACGCTGACGTTGAAGTTGAGTAATAGTTTACTCTGCACATGGCATGCCTTCCAAAAACTACACACTATCTGACCACACGTCACCCCTTTTATGTCAGAACAGGCACAAGTTTAAGTGATCATTTTATAAATGCTTTTATTTCTATACGGTAATAAAATTTGTAAAAATATTGAGTAACATGTAAAATATGGATTACTTATTACTGTGTATAGATATTAGATATGGAAGTGAATAGACAGTTGGACATTGGACGTTGGACACAAATCAGTCAACGAACAAAAGTTTGTAAAAGTACAAACTTTTAACCAATAACAACAAATACTATATTACATTTTCGTATCATTATACTGGTATTTTGACTAAATTTAGAGGGCATAAGGATACCAATTCAAATCAAAATTAGGCGTAGTAGAAAAAACCACACTAATGATTATTACAAGTTCCAAGTTAACATACATTACACTACATTTTCCATTAGTCAAATGTAGGATGCACTTACTTGTACTTTCATTAAAAATTACTAGCAAAAAAAAAACAAAACAATCTGTGCATTCTATTATGTGCTTAAGATTGGAACCGCATGAATTGCACTTTTTATTCCTTTTCATCTTCTTTGATTTACTTTGCACTTGCCACTGGTACTGGTCTTTGTATTATAAAGTATAAATATCATACTGCATATGCATTACACATAATACTAACAGATACTAACACAGCACCAACAAAAAAATTGCATAGGAAATACCATCAATAGTTTTTGTAATCTTTTACATCTTCTGTCTTCTGTGCATGGGGAATACTTAGGGAAAAAATATTATCCGTGATAAAAATAACCATCTTCCCATCTTCACAAGATTTTTTATGCTATAATTTCGTGTCATTATTATTGTAATTGCTATATGTACTCTGTATTCTATACTGTGCAATGTGGAAAAAAAATAAAGGAATAATCAAAGTCATTGTAATTTTTTTGCACCAATATTTAATATGTTTAAAGAGATAAGAGGACTCTGTATAGTTCTACATATATGACATATGCATGTGCAGTCTTACATGGTTATTACGGAAAGTGATTGGGACCTTCTTTCATCGAACATTTTTTTCTACCCTAATTTTAGTTCTATTCCTAGTTCACATATATTTAATGGCTAATGTAATGGTTATATTCCTGAGTCCTGAGTTGCAAACAATCAAGTGGCAGTTGTTCCCTCTCTCTCTCTTTTTATATCCTAGTAAATAATAATAAACAAAAACGTGCCAGAAAACAGAAGTAGGTCCATAATAATAAATGCTCCACACTCCACATTACACATCTACGAATATACATAAATAAATGCATGCATACATGTGTCGAGATGGCCACCGGCTACTACTTTCTGAGATACATAAAACAACTACACAATGGACAAATTATTTTGGAATTTCCGTCCATTGAATTGGAAGAATAAGCCCAAGATTAAGTTTTTAGTTGAAGTTTTATATAACTCTGCTTGCCATCATGTATAAATGTAGGTACACAAAATATGCACGTATATCTATATGTATGGAGTCTGTCTGAGTTATTTCCGTATGTATAAGTATAAAGTATAGACAGCACATCTTATTAGTAGGAGCACATAAAATGTACAGTGTAAAAACTATAGACTATAAACAAAAGTACTTTTTCTTTCATTTTTATTTCTTGTCCATTCTTCGTCGTTTTTAAAAGTCACTTGATGCAACCTTGAACTGCAAAACTTGTATTTTTAATTCACCGCTTTTATTCTTCTAAAATTACTTCCAAATACCTCATGCCAATTTGTATAAATACGTAAAGAAACTACCCATAGTAAAATCACCTATGTATTTTTATATTATATGCATACATTAACAACATGAAAAGCATAAAAAATAAATACTCTTTCATCCCTAAATAACTATATGCATCTAGCATCTAGGCATGTAAACTGCAGAGGAAAACAAAGGATGACAAACACTAATAGACAAACACCCCGTTTTTTCATCTCATTTATTTATGTTTTATACATTTTATACGTAAAATGCAAAATGTACCTCAAATCTACAAAGATTAAAATGTATTCCGTATTCTCCATGTTCTTCCATATTCATGAATCATAAAACGGACCAAAAACATTAAATTAAAATTATCATACGTGTCCTAAACAGAGCTATAGTAAGTTACATTAAGTAAATAAATATTTCCTTATCCATTTTGCCCTAATATTATGGTCATCTATATACATATTATGCACTATGTAGTGTACAGGAATCCTTAATTTAGTTAGTTTGTTCATTCTGAATATTTAATATTTACGTACCAGAAAATGAGACAGAATAACAAATTCCATAAATAGCTTGTTAAAGTTTTATACATTTACATTTTAAAGTTCCTCATTCACAACAAAATGTTCCAGGTAAATAGTAAATATTATGTAGTAGGTCCAAAATAGCAAATTGTCAAGGTATTTCACCTACGATACTATTTCCATTTTTCGCCATATACCTATTCCCTATTCCATATCCCATTGTCCTTACAAGAATCATCTTTCATTTCCTGCTATACCATAATATACCATTATCCTCATGATGCTTATAAACTGGTGTAACACAGGTTAGTGTAAAATTAAAAATGTTCAATAAAAATATCATAGACAAAAAAAAAACTAGGGAAAGTTTTTGAAAACAAAACAAACAGAAAAAAAACTACTACGTGCTAAATGCTAACTATTGTTGGATGTTGGACGTTGGACAGATTGCAGTTGCAGCATAGCATCCCTGTACACTGTACATTACACAGCGTACTTTTAACTTATAACATCATACTCATTATTATTATTTGTGATTTTATACTTTTATACCATTATATAGTCCAGTCTACATTTCATACGTTTAAAGTATGAAGTATGAAGTACACATGGTTATATTATAATCATAACACAGAATGCAGAATGATACAAAGCAATAAAAGATTGTTGTTTTGGAAACCTACATTGCCGTTGCATAAGAGATGCATACACACATACACAACATACAGAGAGAGAGAGAGAGAGAGACAAAGTGAACGCCAAAAGATACTTAATAAGGTAAGAAGGTAAAAGGAGTTGGAGGTGAAAAAGTGGCAGAAAGAGAGAGAGAGAGACAAAGAGTGAGAGATTAGCAAGTAGCCGCTAAAGACAAAAAGACAGAAATGCAAAAAAATATCATATGTGGCTTTACTCACAATAATGATCAAATAATAATCTTGTATTATTTACTGTGTTGTATTAGGTATGCCATTTTATAAGGATACACAAATGAACAAACGAAAGACAAGACAAGTCAAGACAAAAAGAAAGAAAGAAATGAAATCAACTGCTTAGGGGATAAAAAATAAGAGTGAGGAAATCATTTCTCAATACCCCCTCGATTTCAACGCAAAGTTGGTGAACTGCAAATCGTACTACAGATGTATATCTTCTTTCTCTCTGTCTTGATTTTTATGTGTATTATAGGGAAATACAGAGTACATACATACGTACATACATAGACACACATTTTGTCTGTCAGACAGCTATATTACGCATATTTATGGTAACGTTTAAACATATTACCATTTTCTTTGCACAATTTAAACTTGATAGTTCATACACCATACACACATACCAAAATACCTGTATATAGAAATATTCTTAAAAGAATCGCATCACATCTTTATGCACCTTCATTTAACTTGTATTTTCTATACTTACATACACAATGCACACACATTACTCTGGCTTCACTAGTACAACACACCAACTAATAATACTGCATAATATCTATTTAAATATTTTAATATATACGAATATTTTCTATGTCATATATTCTGTTTTACTTGTACCTTTGCACATTTACATTTCCAACTACAAAAAAAAAACTTCTCCTCCAAAAAAGATTAAGCTACAGAAGATACACACCAATGAACTCAACAATGTTACAGTCGTGTGTCGTCACCATTAACCAAGTTTAACCAAGGTCTCGAGCTTTATCATCAATTTACTACCTACCAAGTAAATTTAATTATGATTATAAATTACTATAATAGTATTATGTGTACACACACAAAATTAATATTTAGAGTTTAGAGCTTGGCGACATGTGCTTTGAGTTTTGAGTCATTATAGGTTTTTGTTAATTTCATAAATTGTGTTTTGTATTTTGACCACTGCCAAAGACAACTTAAATTGAATGGAAAAAAAGAATTGTCATTTTGCCAATTTCTGAATCCTGAGTGCTCATGTTTATTACAATTTACAATAACAAATCCAAAAGTAATTTATAATTTACAACAATAGCATTTACTATAATTCCAAACAGAATTAGGTAGGTACATCACATAACGCTAATATTTATGATGCATCTACTATCTACTTGATAATTAATTGGTGCGGCTTCAGAACTACAAATGAAATTAAACAGAGATTTATAATTTGTAATATTTAAAGATCCCTGTTGTATATCCCTCCAAACATATAAGACATAAAGAATGTGTATAATACATGCATTATATTTGAGGATTAATAGTATTTAATAATGTTATTTCTTATCGATTCATTGCATGATATAAATAGGATATGGCTCACGGGTGCAAGCGGAAGAACAATGAATAATACAGATGAATGAATTCATGTACTAATTACTCTTCGCCTAATAATTATATGCAGACTACTCTATAACTATACTCTCTGTTTTGAATTCATATTGTTTGCACGTATACATATTCATCTATCTCCTTTTAAATTGATGGACAGTTCATACTTCATACTTTATATACAGGAGTGTGCAAAATATGGTGTGTGTGTGTGTGTGTATTGTGCATCGACTTTGGCTTTGACTCTGAAGTTGAAAGATATTTTTTTGTGGCGTAGTAATGGCCATTGTACTTGTAATTGCAGGTTTCTGCTGGATGGATTGAGAATTGTGACATAGATTTCAATGGACGGAGTCTTTTCTTCTAAATATAGATGTGTGAATATAACGGATGATCGGCACACTTTTCCACCTTCGAATTCTTCTTCTTGTGCTTCTCATTCGCATTCTCATTCTTTTCCCCTCTCTCACTCCGTCCAACTACGTAGGATTTCCGCATGCATTTGTATAAATGCGTATACATAGATTATAGATGTAAAAATTACACAGTAGAGCCAGATTTATTCTACTACTCACAGCAAGAGAAATTGAATTGCAAATTGGAAAAATACATATCTACAATATATACAATATCTTTCACTCAACTTTAGTTCCAAATTCTGCTATCCGTTTTATCCTCTACACAGTCTACAGACGTAAAAGTATTTACTATTTACTATTTACCTATCTGTACATTATGAGAGTTCCTACATATGTACTTTTTCAGTGTGGTTAATGCTAATGTTGTTGTTGGATTTTGAAATACTTTTCTTATTGTACTTGTAGTTTATAGTTTATTTCCACTTCCACATTCCCAAAGAAATGCAACTAGTACATTGTCAAGTACATTGATAAACAAATAAAATAAAAAATATGAAGCTTCATTCACCTTGAGACTTTTTGCATAGATTACTTCTACATATTTTTTATCATATCACACATTATCCCTACGTTTACAGGTAGCTGATAGCTGATATTGTACAATCCGTATTATTAATACTAATAATAATATGCACAAATCACTCATTAACAGATTTACGTTTAAATACAAAACTAAATTCTGTAACTCAACAACACTCCACACTCGACAATTAACTGCACACAGAAAAAAAGTAAACAGTAAACAAAGTGATGCGGAAACAGCATCCTATTGTAGGTAAAAGGAAGAAGGAATAAAAAAATCTTGAAATGTGATACGTTGCATGAACCATCAACTATCAACACGCCATGTTTTTTTCACTACTATTTTGTACTTTATACATATTAGGTATAGGTATGTCATGTGACTGTCAAGTTTGTTTACCATTTTATCACTTTATCCTCTTTAACATCTTCTACATTGTACATTGTACATACTACATGCTATTCAGTGCTCAATGTCCAATACTTGAGAGAAAAGAAAATGTTGTTCACATTTAATCTTTACACGGCCAAGATTCAATGTCAATTATTTTATTCATTCATTCGTTCATATCCATTCTTTCATACTTTTGCTATCTTTAGCTTTGTTTGTTTCCTGTGTATTTGTAGTACTTAGTCTTATTATTTACTATTTATTAAAGTCCTCTTTGTTTTTACGTAATCATGTTAAATAAAAATATATGTATTCAGTATTCACAATAGTTCATAATTCATTATGGTTTATGATGGATAAAAACTTTATGCAATGTAGATAAAAAAAACTCTTGGAAATATTGAGTAATCACTGAGTAAGACTTGAGAAACTGAGAAATTGAGAATCAAAGTCCAGCGTATACATCATACGTACATGTAATATATTATATTATTGTAGTATCCAAAAGGTTCAATGGATAATTTCAAGGAGAAAAGGTGATATAAAAGATGACAGACAAAAAGAAGAAGAAAAAGCATGGGTAAGTGCAAGAGCAAAGGTATAAAAAAGCATTGATGATCAATCATATGTATTCTCTGCTCAAAGTAGATAATAGATAATGCATACTCTGCAATGTGCACTGTACAGTGTACAGCATGGAAAAAAACAAAGAATCATCACTAAGCATAAAAAGTTATATAAAATAATAATAATAAAAATGGGAATACTTACCCAACATGAGGAAAGGAGCAGCCATGTTTATACCGATGAATACAACTCCGCAGTAACAAACAAGTCCGAAAGCAGCCAGAGAACCCAAGGTTGATGAAATAACACCCACAATACCCAACCAAGGCTTGGACTTTACCCAATCCATCATCATACAAGTACCGACCGTAAACAAAATCATCATAAACACTGTCACTGAAAAATATGGAATCACTGAGAAGGTATTCTTTTCCAATTCTTCAGCCAGGGTTCTGACAGTAAAACGTGCAACTGTGATGTATTTCCAATGAGGATCTGCCACGTCCAAAGCATCCAATACTGCTCGTTCCCATTTTTCACCTCTGTAAAGAAATTAATTCAGAATGGTAAAATTAATAACTAATTTAAAGTAAATCCCAAGAAATAAAAATTACATTCGTCTATCTCTATTTGAAATAGATACCAGAATTTACATGGAGATTTCATAACATGTTTTTGAACAGGGAAAAAATTTCCAAATAATATGACATTGTTACAATTCACATTTGTTTTTATCCATGTGTAATGCATAATGTATACATGAATATGCCTGCCTGTACATGAATTCAAATCCAAATCTAGATCCAGATGACCTTCATAATACAATATATTATATATATGTGTATGCTTCATTTGCTAGCACAATGTAATGCAAAGTATCTATTCACTATTTACTATTTACAAATGTTTAATGATAGTTATGTAAACTTTGTTGTCTGCATGTATTTCATTAATATATGTGCATTTATTTCCCGTCATTCTTGTACATTTAAAAAAACACATTAATACACATGCATGGGAACTTTAACAATAAGTTTTTGCAATATTATGTGCTAAGTATACACTCCTTTCCATTTATTCCAGCAATTATCAGTGATTATCCAGTTCATTTAACATTGAAAAATGAAAATATTTCTGTTAAATCCGCCGCCATGAATAGTTTATTGCCATGTAAAATGTAAAGTCAAGTCAATGGTCGTCTTTACTATGGTATTAACGATAATTTTATCCAGGTATTGATGAAAAGGAGGATTTTCAGTGAATAGAAGGTAGAAGCCTGACTATGATTTATCTATATGAAATTGAACACCGAAATAAAGAACTCGTATTGGTGATGAGGATATAATATTATAGATAGTGTGATCCTGGAACTGGATGGAACCTATCATTAAAATATTCGATTACATGATCAATGATTATTGATCAACAATCAACATGTTTAATATGCATGCCGTAGTAGTCTGTAGACTGGAATCAGTCAGTAGCATTCACGTGATTCATTTTGATTCGAGATTCGAGATTAATACCACAAAAAAATAATGAATGTAAGTAATACTAGTTTCACAAAGAAAATGTTTGTTATGTATCTTGTGTCGTTTTCAATGAACAAAAACTCGTGAAAATGTTCATATTTTTCTGTCTAGTGTACACTATAAAGTATAAAGTACAAAGATTCTAAAAAGCAAACATTCATGTTTCATTGATTCATAGAGGAAAAAATGACCTTTGAAAAATGAATCGTAGATTGTTTATAGTTTATAGATGTTCTGTTTTTATTTGGATTGGTCAAGATCTCTCACTCTCTCCTTCTATGTTCTCATATTTTATACTATATACTTTATACTTTTTATACTAGTTCTGCAGAACTTTACTATAGTTGTACGACGAATGGCATCCATATTGATATTATGTATCGTTTACTGAAATGTGATGATTTTTTGAAAGTTAATTGCGATAGATCGGAAGATATGTGTAGCATGTGCATATTTCTTGTACCTCGTATCTTGTATCTTTGTCCTTAGAATTTAGAATCTCTAATAAATCTCTAATCTACTTCATTTTATGATAGATACAATAATATTCTTGATATCATAATGATTTTTAATTTGAAAACATTACTATACACAAAATACATTACGTACAACATACAAAGGTGATGTTGATGGTCTATGAAATAGTAAATAGTCGTCAATCAAATTTGTTTACGTTCCTGAGCCTCAGAAAAAAGTGGTCTAAAGTCTAAAACGTAAAGTATATAAAAACGTCCTTTTTAATATCGGCAAAAGGAGGTGAGAGAGAGAGAGAGAGAGAGAACGAGAGAGACACAGAGATAAGTAATTATTATTTTAAAACA
Organism: Sminthurinus signatus; assembly: GCA_019776565.1. NCBI lineage: Eukaryota > Metazoa > Arthropoda > Collembola > Symphypleona > Katiannidae > Sminthurinus > Sminthurinus signatus. The sequence goes on along the minus strand of JABASP010001670.1, from coordinate 1,547 downwards.
AAACCTCCATGAGTTTTAATAATTTTTTCCAACTTTGTTTTGAACTTTATTCTCCTTTTTTATAACTTGTAATTGTTATTCTATATAGTATATACACTATACACTTTGCTAATACATATGTAATATGTACAATGTACAAGGATGGTTCGTCCAAGATTCAAGTTGGATGATCATTAAGATGTATGCATACGTTACACATTACACATTACACATAGATGTCCATCAGTTTTATATCGTAAATTGTATGTAGATACTTGTGGTTTGTCTTGTGATTACGGAGTAAAGTGAGAAAGCTCGCATGGTCGCATGATTATCCAAGAAAATCATATTATTATTATCAATTATTATATCAGAGATAAAATAAAATTCTAAACTATTAACCATCAAACTATTTCATTCATCTTAAATTACCCTATACAAAAATCACCATTACCATCATCATTCATCATGGGAATACCTCACACACACCTCACTTGTGTATCTACACCTGTACCTGCAATCTCCAATACAAAATACAATGTACATCTCTTTCTTGTGTATTATGTATTTTAATCCTTCAATATTTAAAATATTATGTATATAGAAAAATGTACTTGAATGAATCATTTCAAGTAGACAAAAGGAAAAGCAGAAAGATGATCATGATGTCGATCTTGTTATCCATGACTTTGATTATCTCGTTCAGTCTTCTATCATGATATTTTTCTCTTCGTATATTACTAGTTACTAGTACTACCTCCTGAAAATCATGTACAGATACATATTGTATTTACTAAGGTTTACCAGGTGTAATAAAGAGTCAACAGTCAAGAGTCAAAGTGAATAGTGTCTTTTGTCTTTTCTTTAATAGCATTTGCCATGGTCACAGTTCACAATCTCGTTGGTAACTAAAAGTAATTCCATTATATATTTGGATCATAATAATATACAAAATATACAATATATAATCTGTTTAATATAATGCGCACATATGTAAAAAGAAAAAAAAGAAGAACAAGAGGACGGATTCTTCATTTCTTCGTTTGAGTAGAAATCAACAACAAAACATAATATCTGCAGATTGTACATGTACGTATAGTGTATAGGTCAGTTCGGCTAGGATCTAACATGCATAATATGAATAAACATTTTAACTCTGCCGAGCATTTGTCATACGTATGTTTATGTTTGTATTAGAAAACTAGAATTAAATGGAATTGTATTCTATTGTATTTGTCCTCACTAGAAATATTATGACTGCTAGGTACAAAACATGAGAGATGGAGTATATATTAGAAGTAGAAGTAGTAGTACATATGTATAGTGGTAATAGAGTGTAGACTGGTTTCAAGAATTTTTTCAATAGTTTGCAAAAATCAAGTACTAACTTATCCAACTAACTAATTCACCTTGAACAGAGCTATTATAACATGTTTGTTTCCCACTTATTCTTTTCCTCAGCAGGATATTCACTTCAAAATATATCTACATGTACATGTACATTGTACTTACTACATACATCAAAATCTTCCGATCATTTCCATATGTCCAAGACAAAACTTTTATCT
>JABASP010001669.1:0-26703 GCA_019776565.1 Sminthurinus signatus | reverse complement strand
TTATGTACTGTACTTTTTATTGTATTTGTTGATTCCTTTTAAACAGAGGACTGGAAATGTTTATGAAAAAAAGTGCATCTTCGTTGTTAGTTGAAATTATTAAATCTACTATTTATTATGTACATATGTACAAGTAAAATTATTATAAATATGGATTCACTGGATGAATGCATATTTTACATACAAATTTTATCTCGTGAATATCTCAATTTTGATTCACTTTTGATTCAAGATTGATTTAGACAAGATGTAAAGAAAATTTGGAAAACAACATATATAATATACTTATGTACTTTAAGATTTTTTACTGAGGTTATCACATATGTATTATTAATTATTATTTACCATTTACCGTTACTACCAAGATTATATTGTATATTCTTAGCATAATAATAATTACTATAATAACTATATTATATAATGTGGACGGTACAAAAAAGTCTGTTCAGAAAAGAATATTAAAGAAAAATAAATTATATCATTATATCACAATTTAACAGAGAATTGAAAGTATGACCATTTTATTTTGAAGTAAAAATGTAGAGGATTTTGGCTGTAAAACTGTAAACAAAGGAACACATCAGGAAGGTATAGAGAGTATTTCAAAGTAAATGAAGCATGAAGCATTAAACATTGAGTACTGAAAAGACGACTGAGCCATGAAACGTTTACGGCTAAATAAAATGTTTATACATGCTGCATTTTGCATCCAATATCCACAATGAATGATTAGAGTTTAGAAATACTTACAATCTACTATATATCTTTCACATAATGCAGATTTTCCATTGAAATCCACACGAAACTGAATACTGAATATTATAGATATATACACTTTCATTTGTGTATAAAAAAACAGAAAGTTCTGCATACAAAGCAGTTGTTAGTTAATGCCTGTATTAGAACATCAATTCATTACTGAATAACACAATAATATATGTACAACTTTGGAAAGATGAGAACTCAAAACAAACATCTGTTTGATATTGCACAAGAATTGCTGTCATATTATACATTCATGAGGATTTACATTTGATTTAAACTCGACCTGATCAGTTCATGTGTGTATGTATAATGTATAGTGTATAAAGTGTGCTCCAACATTATAATAAGATCATCAGTATAGGAAACCACAATAGTATCAAAACCTACATATAAAAAATATTTGAATAAATTGGCTTTATATCGACCGTAAACTATAAACTACAGAAAATCTCTCAGTGCATACTACATACTACATACTCTTTCGTATTTCGAGTTCTAAGGAAAAAGGTTCATCAAAATGATTTTTGGATCATCTTTGTAAAAATACATCATATCACACATCCTTCTAATTATTGCACATGTCCCAATTGAAGGGGAAAAAATCAGTTCTCGCAGTACTAGAAAAGAGTTGATAAAGTTAAAACTTAAAAAATCATCAAATATATCACTGGTGAGTTCAGGTTTTGATCCCCAAGTGATGATAGGAAAACCATAGCAGTTTTCTTTTTCTTTCAATTCGGAGCTCAATAAACGTTTTAAAGTCCATGTAAAAATTGCGTCTCCCATGGCAATGGAGTCACTGATTACTGATTTTACAAAGAACTACAAAATTTACTTCCAAAGTTCCTTACGTCCAAACTAAATACACATATGTACGTGCTTCAATTTTACAGGATTAAAAAAAACTGAACAGCATGAAAATTGAAAATACGTTTCAACTCTTAACTCGTGTGGCTTGTGCTATTCTGTCAACCACCATTGTAATAAATTAAAAGTTGCGTGTTTTGTTTGTTCCTCTTTGTTTTTAAATTCAATAACATAGTCATTACATTAATATGCATGTATACATATATGTGTACAGTTAAAATTTGTGTGGTACAAACAATAATACTGTTTATATATGCACATAAAGTATACGTATTGTAATAGATTGTATTAAGTAGTGGGTGTTTTGTCTCAACACTTCATACAATGTGACAACTTGGAACCCATTGTATATTGTATATAATCTCCTAAAATTCATCAGTGACACTTCATTAGTAGACTGAGAAAAGCATTTTTTGTGTCTGTAAAACTAAAAGAAATCTGTCAAAAAAGTGACGAGAAATTTACGACCATGGCTGCCGATATGAGGTTTGTAGTATTTAATTTAATAATTAATATTATTTATGACTTATACTCATTTATCAATACCATAAATCATAGTATAAGTAACCATTTAAACTGTTTTAACCACAAAAGATATGCCTTTTAGTTACCGATATTTTTCCTATATATACAATGTAGGCAGTCTTCTTTCTGTGTGGTTATATAGCTTTGTATAAATAATAAATACAGTTAATATAGAGAGGATTAAATCAAGAATTCTAATAACCGATAAAAAATACCACTAGTCAATTTGTATGCGGTATAAAAAGTAAAAAAAAAATATGTATAGGTACTTACCGAATGAAATTATGTACTTACTTAAGTGCTTAAGCAAATATGAGCTCTATTTTATCAACATATAGTAGATTATAGATGCATACCAAAACACAACATTTACGCAATATGATGCACGTTCATTAAAAAATTATCTACATTCATTATAACATAAAGTTTAGTTTAAAGGTTTTATGTTTTATGCTATATGTTTTTGTTTATTTACTTGAGATTTTAGATATATATTATATCATAATATACAACATAAAAGATAATGTGTGTTTGGAAAATCTAAGGGGAAAAAGAGATAAAAAGCAGAGGAGGATATTTTTTTCATGCACACATGTGCATAGATTCTATGAATTCATTTCAAATTTCAAATGATCATCTGGACAGGAGGAAATTGACAGGAACTTTTTTTGACCTTTTTATTTTTTAGTTTTGGTGTATTTTTCTTTCATTTAAAAGTGTCTTTAACTTCCATATTTTATACATTACACAGTTGAGAATGGTGTAACATGAGGAATTTGACCTTTAAGCGTGTATTTTACAAAAATAAGAAATGACTTTCATTACGTAATGCTCAGTTTAGGAATTCAAACCACGTCTACCAAGTTTTTGAAGAAAAGATTGTTTCTTCTAATTGTGACAATTACTGCAACTGTAGTTTATGGATTACTTTATTATCGGGAGGCCATCAAGACAAGTTCAAACTATAAATTTAGTACAACAATCAATTATTTAAAGGGATATCAACCAATAAAGTCGTCATTAGCCGATAGCCAAAGTGACACAAATAGTAATAATAATAATAATAGTCCGGATATTAGAGATTTCCACAAGTGGTTAGTAATTAGTAAACATTTAAAATCATTTAATATTATTCGTGTGATTCATGTTAAATACACAGCTATATGAATCAATTTAAAAAAGTGTAGTAGAGTAGTTTAAAAGATAAACGGGATTTTTGTCTTTCAAACTGTTAAAAATAGATAGCAACAAAAATAACAAAGTCAGCAAATTCAATATGATATGACGTGTATTATGTATTATTATTAAATAAAGCTTAAAGGGCTTTTTTTAACCTTAGGTAGCAATAATTATTTCATATCTATAATGGTGGTATATATGTGTCAATATTTAACTTGAGTTTTGATTACAGAATTTTAGTATTTTACACAGAAGAACACTCATGTTTATGTGTACGTATAATATCTGTATCTGTATATAGGACTGACAGTCATTTTAAGTATCAAATTAATTATAATATTTTATACTTTATACTACAGGAAGCTTCCTTTGAGTTCCAGTGGACAGAATTTAAAAGACGTCGAGATGTCATACTTTTGGAGTGGAAATAACTTTAAGGATTATCTTATCAAAGGGTTCAACATCGATTCCAAAGATGGTAAGATTTTTACACATATAGAACATAATATAATAAATGTTTTTAATTTAATTTAATTTTATGAGAATAATTATTATTGTTCACATATTCTTGGACAGGAATAAATAGTAGATTTAATAATTTCAACTAACAACGAAGATGCACTTTTTTTCATAAACATTTCCAGTCCTCTGTTTAAAAGGAATCAACAAATACAATAAAAAGTACAGTACATAAAATGTAAGTAGTTAAATTGTTTCAAAGGAACTTATTTTTTTACTTTCTCTTTTTACCACCCTTGTGTGTTACTTTTTTTCAGTAACTTTTCTGGCGGTGCATAGTGCATACGCTCTTTCCACTCACAATAATTTAAAGATAATCTCATCATTTTAAATGAACTCCCATTGATTTGCGTATTATATTTACGTAAACTATATATTATAATGTATCATAATATTTGAATTCTTTTAGATATATACATATCATATCACAAAATGATTTTTTTCTAAAAACTCAAGTACAAAACAAAGCTCAGCTTCGAAATTCATAGAAGTAAATAACGAGAGAAAACGAGTAGTACAACACATAGTATTTTCAAACGTTTTTCGACAATCGACAATGAAAACGGACCACGGCCATATAATAATATGTATATATAAGTACTTACATGTAATATAATATTTCTAAATTTATAATTTATTAGAATACATATGTGATTAAAGAAGAAAGAGTTAAAAGTCAACAAGAGATAAATACAATGTATAGAGGTTACAGATCATATAGAAGTCAATTAAGAAGAAAAAGCAGTCAATCTTTTTTACACATAATATACATGATGTATAGACAATTTATATATTATACAGCCATAATACAGCCACAAATTACAGATGACACAAAATGAACAGTTTTTTCACAACAATTTCGATAACTCTAGTTTTCCTGTAGTTTTCCTGCTTGTACGCAGTACGCACATGTATAGTAATTATTAATTATAGTCAGTATTTTTTGTTAATCAATAAACGTATATAATATTGTTGAATAATGTAGGTGGTTCACTTATGTTTATCATGTATTTTGTATATTTAATATAGATATATATATATACATCTACGTTTCAAGTATAAATATTTTGTTTCTTTTTTTTCTTTTACAATGCGAAAGGAATTTTTCCAAGATTTAAGGTCACACTCGGAGAGATAATATTTTATTTTTTATCATGGTTTAATATATTAATTATTCTTATAAGTATTTCATATACTTATACTTATAGAGTTTAAATATGGATGTGATTAAATATAATTAATCTAATATTTTTTGCATGTCTTTTCTGACTCCTCTCTTTTATCCATATGTGTATATTATATGTATAGAGGATATATTATTTAGTAAATAGATAATTGCGTATTATTGTATTTGTGATTACATTAGTACACATTACATATATATTTTTTGAAGTAAAAGTTTTTGTTGTGTTAAAAACATGTCTAGTAACTAGTAACGTAAATATGTAGATTGTAGATGTTATCGTTGACTGATTAATAATTTGAAAGGGTTCCTTTTTTGTCTCATATGTGTCTTTTAAACTTTATAACATCTAAACACTGATTATGATGATTTTCTGATATATATGCTTAAACATGATAGATATATATACTTTGGAGAAAAATTTAGTGATTAAAAATTTAATGGAGCTTTCCCAATATCTCTCCAATATGACAAAATGACTTTTCATAATCCTATCACTCAAAACTGTTCACTTCTGTTGTCACTTGTCAGTGGTCATTGAAATCTCATATGTTTACATGTATAGAACATCCAATGTGTGATTTTAATTATTCTTACTGATGATGCTATAACTATTTTTTAATTAATTATTAGATTATAAATATTTCGTATTTCGTATATTATTCAAAAAACTTCTTGGAATTCTCCAACGTAAAAATGAAAATTGCCAGTGTTGATATAATAAGAAAGAATAATTTTTTTGTTCAATATGTTGATGAAATGTTTGATAACTTACTATAATAATATATTTACTATTTACTGTATACTGTATACTGTACACACACCTTTTCATACAATGGTCCCTTGTAATGGACTTCCTTCTAAACTAGAATTATTAATATTATTATTTAAATTATTTGTTGTATTAGTTGCTGGAATACTATTATTATTATTTGTCGTAACTGCGGAAGATGAACTTGGATTATTTCCATCTCCTATTGCTGTTCCTGCTCCCAATCCTCCTCCCGTCTGAGAAGATTCATCAGTGACTGTGACTTCGAAATTGATACATCCATTCAGATTAATCCTTGCGTGTCTTGAGCTGGGAGTTGCTGGTACAGTTCGCGACACGGTTGGCAATCCAATTTCATCACAGTACCTTCGACTTCCATAATGATGGCCATGACCTTGACCATGTCCAAGACCTTGTCTTAGAGAATTAGATCTTCTCAGTAAAATATCATCAGTCATATGATGACTCGCCCGAAGGGAATTTGACCTTTTTCTAGGAGAGTCTGGAAGTGACAACGAGTTACTTTTTGGTACTCCACCCAATCCTATTCTAAAACCACCGTTGATATTCACACTGGGATTTGGTGGCATTGCTGCAGCTGGGACAAAGAAGGAAGTTGATGTATAACCCACAGAACCAGCTGAGGATCTTCGTCTTGCACCTGCCCCAACTCCACTGATACTCCCACGCCCCTGTTCAGAAAATATACTAAATGCTGCCTTTTGAAGTTCTTCTTGAGTAGAACTTGGACCTCCCGTATTACTACCAGCTCCTCCTAAATTACTATTAGTACCAGTTCCACCAGCTGCAGCTGGGTTCAAAGTTGATTTTCTTCGACTATTATGACGCTCAAAAGTCTTCTTTGCACTAAATGGCGATGGTCGAATCAGATATATTATGTCATTTTCTACAAATTCAAAAGTAAAAAGAATACATCAGAATGACAAATTATCATTAGACTTTTTTCAACATAATATTTTATAATTATTATCCAATTATACAACTTTCTCCTTTAAACTACAGATGATTAAAAATTACCTTTGATTTTAAGATCACAGGAAGGGTTGATTATCACATAAGAGAGACTACTCCGTTTTTCAGAGGTGTGGGAAGAGTCTTGTTCAGCGAGGGGTAGGCCAAGACTGGCCATTCGAGAACTGACCAAATTTGTAATTTCTGCTCGTTCTATATTTTGTGCGTGGGAGTCCCTCGTCTCATCAGTCACTTCCAAAGCGGCGGAAGTAAAAGAACTTTCCTCGGAACCACAAGCACCTCGGAAACAACGACCATAGGCATTGGCAAGCTTTCCTCCAGTATTTCCACCACCCCCTCCTCCGCCTCCTCCCCCATTCCCATCTTTAAACTCCTCTCCCGCCGTTTTCAACGTCTCCTCACTCAGGGAAAAGTTTTCACCATTGTCCCTTTCATACACATCATCTTCTGTCTCACAGTGCGAGTCCTGTGTTCTATATATACCGATTGGAATTTCACAAGTCGTACTGCTACTTAAATATACAAAATACAAACAGAGTAACAATCATTAGAAGATGCGTATACTTTGTATAATATATTTCTGTAGTTATTAGGAAGTTTCTTATATATTTTTTTATTACTTACCATAATTTTTGATACAGCCGACCATAAGTTCGGATCCATAAATCATCTTTACTTAGCTGCATCTATAAAAATGAAGAAAAAGAAGAGACACGAGACATTAAAAATTAAACAAGTGGTATGAGAAAATAAATTATGAGTTTTACAGGTTGCTCTTAATTTTACAAAACACTATGAAAAAGTATTTAAACGATTAATATTTTAGAGCGAGAAAGTAGCTAAGATAATAATGCTAATATTTCATCCTATTTCTATACTGTATTAATACACTTTAAGGACAAATTACAAGTAAAAAGATAGAAAATAGAAAAGTTGTTTCATTAATTTAAATTTTGTATCATTCTACATGATATACGTATTTTCATTTGACACTTTCTTTCTTTCTATCTTTCGTTTTTCCTTTCCTCCTTATTCTTTCTTCAGATGGATGGATGCTCACCATATTTTATCTACTGTTCCATTTTTATTCCATTCCTCATCAGCTAAATTCAACTTGTTCATTGTTCATATTCCTGTCTCTATATTCCTGTTGTTACAGTCCCCTTGGGACTTTTCTACGACTATACGTATACACTATACGTACATTTACCCTACTTTTTCTCTACTACGTTCTTTTTTCTTCCTGTTCCTGTCCCTGCTATTCCCAACGTATTTTTGTGAGGAAGATGGAAGAATATGACAAAGGCCGATCGGGATTGTAAATTGTAAGATCATGCTCAATGCATGTTTCTTGTTCGTTGTTCACTGTTCATTGTTCATGCTTCGTGGCTCAGTTCACTGCTCACTGCACACTGCACCCAGTATCACAGTATCACATCATAATATTATCAATTACATTTTGTATCAGACAATCGTATTTTATATTTTACAGTTTTATGAACATGCTCCAAATTTTTTTCTCTTCCTAGTACTTGAAAATTCAAAACTGAAAACTTTATTATTTAGATTGAAAAAATTGAAAAAAAAACAAACTTTGGAATACAAAAAAAATGACAAATGGTTTTGTGGTTTCAAAAGTTTCAAAAAAATTACTTTTAAAAAAAGAAAGAAAGGAAAGAGAAAGCTTAATACGGAATAAGGAAAAGTATCTACAATATGCATGAAGCATGAACAAGGAACAATGAACAATGAAAGTGAGTCAAAGTTGAGCATGTGTACAGTGTACAGAGTACAAAGTGCAGAGTACAGTGAACTATAATGTACAGAGCTCAACTAAATCAACTGATTATGTGATATGAATAAAGGTCCCTGTTCTGTACCTATTTTATAATTTATGACACACCTTATTTAGTACCCCTATAAAAAATATACGAGCTCACATACTCAAAAGATTCAAGATTCAAAGTCTCAAGACTCAAGATTCAAGATTCAAGGCTGAAAAATGGTTACACTACTCTGTACTCTGCTCTCTGTCCTGGTAAAGAGTAAAATCAAACAAGGAAAAGAAAATGAAGTTGGAATTTGAAAGAAAAATCTGGGCCAACAGACACTTTCCCACATACGCATATAGATACGTAGTACGTAGTACGTATTACATATAGTATGTATTCTTTTTTACATTGTACATCGTAATTTCCCTGAGAGCTCAGAATATTTTTATGTGGCCCGTGTGACACGTAATAAGAATATTATGTGGCTATACATTATATAGAAATAGGAGGGAGATGATACTGCTAATATATGGTGTGTACTTGGTAAGACGAAATATGCACTGTCTGCTTTATACTTTTCACATTCTACATTTTATATGATATATGATATAACTACACTCTAGAATCTTGAAGCTAGATATTGAATCTGGATTCTGGGTTCTTTTTTTGGGAAAAAAGTCCCATGTCACCACATACACAAAAATATCAAATGAGTACACACTTCATAATATACAGAATATTCAATACACAATACGCAATCTCTTGTCTATCCAGTCTACAGTCTACAATATAAAATATACAATATAAAATCAACTGTACATTATATAATAAGTTTTCTATCAAATAGCAAATAGCTAGACGAATAAAGTCAATACTCTAGAGTCTACAGTCTAGAGAATAGAGACTAGAGAAAAAAAGGAAAGAAAAAGACAGTCTGTTGACAGGCTTTTATTTATTGGCAATTGTCAAGAAGGAGAAAGGAGAAAGTAAAGCTGTGTGAGAAAATTTCTTCATCATCTTCATTTTCGTCTTCATCGGCATTGTATACATTGTACATTGTATTTTATATTATTTTATACGTATCTATCTCGCTTCTATTTTGTTCCTGTCTTCTGTCTCTATTCTATTCCATTTTACATCTCAATCTCTGCCTCCACACTCCTTACTCCATACACAGAATCTTAATGGAATTTCTCTGCTTGAAATGAAATGTATGAAAAAAGTCACACTTATACTGTATAATACTTCTGTATTCTGTACATATTGTGCATGTATTCATTTTCTCATTAAATCTAGCAACTAGAATCTAGAATCTAGAGTTGAGTTTAGTTTTTAGTTGAGACTTGAGACTTGAGCCCTGAGAGACGGGAGATAAGGAAAAAAGTTTCCTTCTCTTGTTATACTTTCATAATGTAAGATATACATTATAAATTATACATATTTCAACCTATTTATTGATAGACTCTTATACTCTTAAAATCTACACTCTACACTCTAGACACTAGACACTGGATGGTTCACTTATTTTTAATCAGGAAGCAGTTTTCCCTTTTGTCCTGAGCATTTTACCCAATTTACAGAAATCTACCTAACGGATGAATAAAAGAGGTAGTGTCATCCGATAGGTATCAACTAGAAACTATAGAAACTGAAGAAACTGAAGAAACTTGGATTCGAGATTCGACTTACCGAAGTGAGGAATCCAGAGCCCGGAGCTTGATCAATGCCCAAAAGGAGACGAACAAAAGTGATGAGGTAGTCTTTAACAAAGGCTTGATAGAGGAGTGTGTCCAACATGGAGGCGGAAAAGACGCTCCCTGCTGCAAATGGAAGGCGAAACATGTACGAAATGTGTGATCCTCGTTCCTTCTCTCGCTGTAAAAAGTAAAAACAGGAAAAACATAAACAAATTATACACGTCAATCTTATTGTGAAACATTCCAAATATTATGTTACGAAATAATTATTATTATTTCATTATTTAAAGTAAAATAGCAACTGGAAACTGGAATAATATTAAATGAAAGAAATTCCACAATGTTTTAGGTTTTGGTATTTCAATTTTGTAGTGCTGCAGTTTTCAGTTCAGTTTGACATTTAGCATTTAACATTTAGTAGCATCCTCCTCCTCCTCTTCAAAATCATCGTCACTACTATCGTCATCGTCATAGATACCGACTTTTAGTATACCATCAGTCCTATACACATGTACATTTTACACGTTCCTCCATTCTCCATTCACGTAATACATAATACATAATATATCATCTATCATTGAGACTGTGTAATGTATAATATTTGCTCCATGTTCTTTATTCTCTATTCTGTATTTTGTATTTGGTATTATACGCGATTTGTGAAATTCCCGAGGGTATTTTGTATTTTATCCAGTTAAATTAAGTCGGGCGTCATATCATTCTCACGAACAGAGCCAAAACCGCAAAATTCCAATATACAAACTACACAGTGTTATACAATATCCAATACACAAAACACACATCTCCTCTGTCTTCTGTCTTCTGTGTTATTATAGTTTATAGTTTATAGTAAATTCACACTTGATATCAGACAGTGCCAGTGTAAAACTTATTATCTGTGTATCTTTTCAGCTCTCATAAATACATCATACATCATACCAAATACAAAATACAAGTATAAAATTGAAGAATTTCTCATTTTATGCTAAAAGACAACTATAGTTTTAACATTTACACAGTATACAGTATGCAGTATGCAGTATCAAGTATAAAGAATGGTGAAAATGATGTAACATGGAAGATGGAAGATACTAGATGCAAGAAGATACTCTACAGCCTATAATATGTTATACACTATACTGTATACATGTGTACTCTTTTCCTTGAATTAAATTTACACGGCTGAAAACGGAAGAGAGAAGAGAGAGAAAGTTTTGAGAAATAAATACGAAATACAACGGAGGATTGATGAGGACTGAGGAGAGAATAAGAGTATAACCACTATCATATAAAATGTGTGTGTGTTTAGTTCATCGGAAGTTTCATACACATTCGTTTCGTGCCCATTTCGTTGTATGTTGTATATACGATATTTCAGGTCCAGGTCCAGGTTGTAACAGTCAGAGACCGGAGACCAGAGACAAGAGTAAAAGAGTAAAGGAGTAAAGGAGCTGCATAAAAAGAGTAAATAAATAAAATACACATGGACGATGGAGGATTCCGACTTGGAAATTTGAAAGAGCTGAAAATGTAAAATGTCAAGGGACCAACAAAGTACTATAAACTTGCCTACTCTCTCCTCTTTCATCCTTCAAAGTCTTCGTCTTCCTCCGCTGACTCATCACTTTCTCCATGACTCACTCACTCACACTGTCTTCTTTCTCGCTCTCTGTTTTTAGTACGTATTAGTATTGGGAATGTGCGCTCCCTTTCAGACACATGACACATGTACGTAAATGCATTTCTCATTTCCAGCTCAGCTCAGCTCAGGTACATAAATTTATTATGAACAGCAGAGAAATTCTCACGCAATTTATTCTACAATCTACCATCTAGAATCTTCAATCTAGAGGAACCTTTTAATACTGCGTCAAATCAATAAGTAGTGACGGAGGAGAAAGAGGATCATGTGCTTCCAGAATAAAATAAGTCCATTTACATTTCTAGTATAATGACGATAAGTATTCAATATTCAATGATGACTAACCTTTTCCATGCGGGAAAGGTGAAGAGCATAGGTATCATGAGCTCGGAACTGCATGAATCTCATGTTACTGGACTGCGATAATTCCGTGATGATTTTGATATGAGGGAAGAATCGAAACATGGTTTGAACGGCGACGATCGTATTACAATCCGAGAGAGTGTCCTCCTCAGCTGAATTTGATAGTTCTTTGTTGACGACGACCACATTCTCCGCCAGAGTGATGCCGGCTCTGAGGAGATCATCCAGACAGTCGATGGATCCCAACATCCAGTAGATCATGGGAAAGTGAGAGACTGCATCCAGAAAGGCCGTGTCCGGCCTCCTCTCCAGTAACAAAATAATCGGATTAAGTTTACTTTTGGGCCGGAAGTGAGCACGGAGGGGAACGATAAAGTTGTAGATTGCAGTACTTGCATAGTCCGCCGACAATATTATTGTATTGTTCTGCCAGTTGTAGTCGTAGGCATTCCGATGGACACAGTGTTCACAGGCCTGAAAAGAATATGAAAAGAATAGAAAAAAGAACTTTATAAATTATAAATGACATTTTCATTTTTATTTTCATTTTTCATGGAAATATCCCAGCTTTACATTTGTCTCCATTTTATATTAGTTTATTTTATGAGATATGAAAAGTAAAAAGTACAAAACATGAAATAGAAAGCAGACACATTTGTAAAGATTCAATTAAGCCAGAGAATTCTGCCGACGTTCACAATCTAATATCTAATATTTAGTCGTGACAATTTGAGCTTGAAAAATATCCTCAGGCGGAGAAGATGACGATTTGAGGATTTTAATCACTCTCCTTTCTAATAACCTTTCCATACTGTATAAAAATGTGTCCTGTGTACTTTGTAAACTGTAGAAGAAGAAAAGAAAGTCCCCTTCTTCTTTACGAAAGGAAAGTAGAAAAGACAGTGAAATATCCACAGTAGCTGTTAAAATGTCTTTTTTTCTCTCCCTGTCCCTGGTTTTTTCTCGGTAAAGGTAAGAGAGAGAGAGAGAGAGAGGACACGATTAAAGTTTTTGTGCTCTGAGCATGAAGAAGAAAAAAGTAAAAGTAACTGTTCAAGATTCTTTAAGAAAAAAACAGCCAGTTTATATGTACTTTATACACACAACTCTCTCACTACTCCAATAAGACATGGGATTTTACATTCTTTGTACGGTACATCAAAGTTCTGTATCCTCTACACTCTACATTCTACAATGTATAATTTACACGCATATACAATATATATTTGCTCCAGTTTCTACCATCAGCATCTCATTATTATTACTAATATTATTATTATTTTCCTCCAATAGAAAAATGATACAAAAAATACAAAGTGTGTTCTATTAAAATGTATAATATTGAACAGAATATATTTAGTTAAAAAGAAAACTGGATTCCTTCAACTTTCATCGCCATCATGATAGATATGTACAAAGTAAATAGTTGTGAGCTGTGTCTAGATTCTATACTTTCGGGAAAGTTAAAGCTATAGAAAATATATGTACTGAAAATCTGTGCAATTTTGTCTTTTCCGCTTACTCAGCTTCTGCATTCACTTTGCTCTTTTCTCTTTTCTCAGAGAGAAAAAGAAAAAAAGTTTTCCTACAGCTTTTACAAAAACTTTTACAATATACAATAATATTATACAAGATACAAAAGAGGTTACTAGTTACTAAACGGTAAACGTTAGAGGAATGGAAAATAGATGTGAGAATAAAAGGCCTACAAAATACAAAATATAGATAACTGCTACACGAAACCCATGTACAATGTACATTTTATATGTGGGTATTCTAGTACTCTTTTTGTACAAAAACAAATTGTGTACAAGATACCATTGCAAAAGACAGTAGATTTTCATTTCCAAGATTTTCTACATCTAGAATCTAGAATCTAGAGCATTTCAAGATTGTCCTTCATTCTTCCTTCTTCGGGCTTTTCGTTTGTCATTTGTCATTTGCCATTTTTCATATCTCGTGTCTTTTCCACAAACTTTTTCTTTTGTTCCTTGATTGATTTTCAAAAATCTTATACATTATAAAAAAAAGATATTATATACAAAGGAAAAACTTGCTGTTTTTCACCGTTAGAAGCTCAAAACTCAAATTTCAAAATAAAATTAGTTTTCTGCGAGTCCACCGTCCACAGTCCACAATTCACAATCCTATGCGATTTGAGATTTGAGATAGATACAATAAATAAAATACAAAAAGATGAAAAAATGTCTTGGAAAAAGAAAAAAGTAAAGAGAAATATCCTGGATAGTTTCAATTTCCTGTGCAATAAAATATATGTAGCACTTCTATAGTTTTGCAGAATCCTCATCTTCAATCTTGTCTTGATCTTGACTTTCGACTGTCGACTCTGGACTGAAAAAGGGAAAAGGAATGGATCTATAATAGACCAGAAAAATTCCATGATGAAGAGAAGCAAAAAGGAAAAAAGACGAGACTTCATCTATTTACCATTTAGGTATTCATTCTAACTTTTAACTTCTAACTCGTCCTACTGTCTTGGTTCTTGGTCTTTATCCTTATCTTTGTACAATATAAAATACCTATAAACTATATTCTACACTGTATAAGGTATATGAGGAATGAGGAAGGTTGTAATTCTGAAATATGACCACTCGATTTATTATCTATTATTTATTACGCTCTATATATTTTATTTTAGCTACCGGAGAAAAAGGATAAAAAAAATATAAAATATAAAATACAAAATAGGACACAGTACCGTATCAAATATCTATTATCTATTAGGAAAAGAAGAGGTGGGCATAAAAATAAAAAGTCATCATAAAATTCCATCTCAAAACACTCCTCACTGATCTATGTTTTACTGTTCCATGTCCAATGTCCACATGTTTTATGCTTTTGATATTGGCTCATATCTTTTAAAAAATAAAAGGGAAAGTGAAAGAAAGTACATGGAGAAAAATATAGATCAATATTTGAACAAGGGAAATGTAATGTATGTGCACTTGTAGGTTTTATTTAACTTTTACTTAGGCGTACGATACACGACCCATGTATTTTGTATTTTGTATCATCATCTTGTCATCATCTGGGCTTTTATATTATAATAAAAAAAAGATAGTTTTCTCTCACTTTTGACCTTTAATATCTGTATTCTTGTAATAAGTTTTTTACTACTAGATTTCTTTTT
This sequence comes from Sminthurinus signatus, assembly GCA_019776565.1. NCBI lineage: Eukaryota > Metazoa > Arthropoda > Collembola > Symphypleona > Katiannidae > Sminthurinus > Sminthurinus signatus. The sequence continues at coordinate 11,275 of JABASP010001669.1, read as the reverse complement.
TATAGTTTAGTTCAATTTTATTCTGAATCCTATGGTAGATATTGGATTCTTCTTCCTCTTTAAAGTTCAAATAAAACTAAATACATATGTACAACAATATGTAAGGAAATAACAAATTTCATTTATACTTGTCTAACGCCGGAGTACATTCAAAACTGAATATTCAACATCTTGTCAGTTTCCTACATATAAAATGTACAAAAAACAAAATAGAGCTCCTGGATAATTTTCTAGAAATTTTGATGGAACAAAATATAAAATATAGTAAAAGTAGTCCTTCAATTCTCCACTTGCTTCTTTTTAGCAACTATCAATTCATCATTTTAGGCTGAGAGCTGAGAGATTATTCCGCGAAATGCAAAGTGCATATCATGTATTATGTACATTTTTCTCATGGTGCAATGCATAGTGTCGGAATTTCACATGGGATTTGAAGTTTCCTCTCTTTCGTCACACATGACTAATCAATAATAGCTTTTAGTGAAAGAGGGATGCGGAATGATGGATGATGGATACATCTTTTTTAAGGAGAAATCATCATATGATTCATGATCACACTATCTTTTAATATAAGTATGCAAAAGATGAAAAAAAAGTAGTACCATAAAACATAAAATATACAATATAACCGTAATTCATACCTGTGCAAGTTGTAGGCAACATAATGGTTTTTTCTCCCTGAGGAGGTAGCAGAGAGTGGGGGTGACGCCGATGTATGGGGAGACGGGAGGAAACCCTTTGATAACCTGACCAGTTTTCTCGGATGTGGATCCAATCCATGGCGACACTTCATCATCCGCCTCATCACTCGTCCCACCCCCATCTAGTGACCCACCCAGTCCACCACTACCTAAGCCACCTGTACTCGGCATCAAGGCGGAGGAATCCTGACCCCGATGACCCAGATGTCCATGGGAAGAACCGTGATGACCTGTCCCATGATGGTGATGGTGATGTGGACTTTGAGATCCTGCAGATGAAGAAACTGGGAGGGATTCTGGTACTGGAAGAATACTTGGACGTCGACTGTGGGGATCTAAAAGAAAAGAGAAGACAAAAACAAAAATAGAACCTTTTATTTTACTGACTGACCTAGAAAATACAAATACAAAGTAGAGCACAGAGACAACTAAAACTACCGGCATTTGGTATTTCGTATTTGATACAAGATATCAGACATTAGATTTTATTTTCTTTGTTCAATATGAAAAAAGAAAAGGGTAAAAGAAAGGTATCAAAAAATCCTACTGTGGATCTCATCTTCTTTTCTTTCATAAACATATTTTTCAATTATCCAATTATAAATGATTGGGACTCTTCTCACTTTTTATAATTCCTAGACTCGGCTCATTCTGCTTTATACTATACTTTTTGTAGATAGTAGATAGTAGATACTTGTAGTACAAGTGTAATGTGTATGGATGTATGTGTGTGTGTGTACACAGTGTGTAATCAACAAGTCTGACGGAGACTGTGGGCTCTAGAGCTAAACTGGAAAGAAGAGGAGGAATGTGAAACTGGAATTGGAGCTGGGGAACATATTGAATAATCTAATTAACTTTAACTGCCTTCTCCCATTCGCCGTTCTCCTTTTTCTCTCTGGTTGACCACCTCGAGCAGATATACAATATAGTACTAAATGGAAGTCTGCACAAAAGGTTATTCGGTTATTCCCAGTTATTTAACAAGGCTCATCGTCATCATCAGAGGCAAAAGTATAAAACATAAAGCCCAAACCAGAAACCAGAGGTAAAGCTTCTAGTCTTTAGTCCGTAGTCCGAGCAAGTATCATTACAACGAGCAAGTACAAAGTACAAAGTACAACGTACAAGATGAAACTGAGCAAGTAGAAAAAAATCCTTTAATCTTTTATCCTCCTTTTCACAACTAAATAGTACATTGTTGGTAATAGTCTGAATCTTATTAGATTGCCTTCTGGATTCTGGAATTTGGAATCTGGATTCTATAATATCTTCTCTCTCTTTCTCTCTCTCTCTCTCTCTCTCTCTCTCTCTCTCTCTCTCATTTCTCTTCATTTCTTTCCCAGATATTTAACAAAAGAACTCCTACTGGAAACTGGAATGCGATCCAGATTTCTCTCTTCTTTATTTTTTATACAAGTATAGCTACAATATTCAATTCTATACAGTGTAAAAAAAATGTACATGTGCCACACATAACTAGAAGTAAAACTAAAAGTAAAACTAAAAATAAGCCATCTGTATTTTATCGTATACCTCAAAAATTATAGAAACTCCAGTCTCCAGAATCCAGTCTCCAGACTCTGGGATTTAGATTTCATATTTCCTTCTTTTTTTTTCTCCCTTCATTTCAGTTTCAGTTTTAGTTTCAGTTTTTCCTCTCCATTCTATTTTCTTGTGTTCTATGTTCTATTCTGATAAATTTCCCCGTAGGCAGGGAACAGAGGAAAAAACAAGTTTACTCTCTTATAAAATTTTGAAAGGGTTAAAAAGAAAGAGAGACAAAGATGAATAGAGATGAAGAGAATGGAGAGAGAAAGACGAGAGAGATGATAGAATAAAAAAAAGAGAGAAAGAAACACAATACACAATACAGAATAGACAGTAAAAAGAAGGACGTAAAATGGAGTAAATGGTAAAAAAGGAAGAAAGTTGAGTCGAGTGATGAACAACTAGTGTAGACTGTAGACTATTATACAGCACATGAAGACTTGATGCTTGAGGTTCCGTCTTTAATCATATAAATTTTTATATCCATGGGCCATGCCATGCCATGTCATACTATTCCATTCCGTTCCATGTCATGCCACTGAGTGCAAGGGACGATGAGAATGAGGACAAAGACGCAGAAACAAGGAAAAGAGTTTCTGCATGATAAAGAATTCAGACCCCTGTTTAATGCCGTACACTCTGTGTACTCTGTACAAAGTACAGTGTGTACACTTTACACTGTACACAGCACACACAATGTATGATGAATAATAAAATTTTTCACTGTGCGTGGTTCATCTTTTCCTAAACTCAACTCAACTGAGATGAAAGTGAGGAGTGAAGAAGGAAAAGGTTAAATAGGTAAAATAGAGAGAGAGAGAGTGCAGAGTCGCTTTCTTATTCTTTTTCTTTTCCCGCATAAAAAATTAAAAATTAAAGTCAGTATGCCTAATATATGTATACACAAATGCCTAACATACAAAATGTACATATGTTACAGATTACACAGCCAGAGTAAAAATCAAGTTGAGGAAAGCTCTTAGAATAGAAACTCGTTTCTTTTCCACTGAACAGCCAAGTCATACGATACTTTGAATGGGAACTGCTACTTTGTATTCTGTCATGTTCTCCTTTTTAGGAAGCGAAGCTGAGTATTCGAGTCGTCGTGTCAGTCTGTCTGAGGACAGATTTCGTCGACTACTAAACTAGCCATCTAGCGGTTACTTTTGTAATTCGTTAGTAGCGCCATCTAGCAGTTACTTTTAACACTCTTTAGGGGCGCGATCTAGCGCTTACTTCGCCAACTTGCGCACAATTTTGGAACTCATTATGACACGATGTTGTTTTATACTCAGCTTCTGGAATAGCTGGAACCTAAAGTATTCATGTTTTTAAGGCGATATAAAATCCCCATGAAGTGAGGATTTTTGACTTTATTACATCTTTTAATTGCGAGCACGTTCAAGCTTCTTTGTAGTACAAGAGGTATTGTCTATCATAAAGTGTACTACAAAAGTTTTCGTAGCATTCACTCTTGATCTAAATGTGTGCTATATGGTAAAGCTATTGAAAATGTGAAATGTAGTCACTTACTGCTACTCCGTTGATCACTAACTGTGGGGAGGGAGAGGAGATTTGAGCTTTGGACACCCAGAGTTGAGCCTGATGGGAAGGGAAAACTGGTTTCCACATCTTTTCTACCATGTTTCTTTGGTTCTGTGGGTGTGGGTGGAGTTTGGTCTACTGCTATTTGAATGGTTGTCGTGGTTACATTGGTCGATGTGTCCCCGTCTCCTCCACCTCCTCCTCCTCCTACTCCTACTCCAATGGAATTTGGAATGGTAAAAATGTGACTTTCAGTTTTTTCATCCATCTCCACAACAATCCGGGTTGAGTGCTCCACCATGGGCTCCCCGCTGTCCTCCTCTTCACTCTTTTCCTGTTCTTGTTGATGTTGGGAGTCGGAGGAGGGGTTTTGACCTTGAGTCCCATTGGAAGCACCACCCTCTTGCCCATTTCCGGCCATGGGTGCATTCGCTGTGGGTGAGTTGCTTGGATTTCCAGTGACGAATGCTGAGTGTTCTTCTTTGGTTATTGAGAGGTAGAAACAAATGTCGGATTTTCTCATGATATGCCTAGAAAAATTTCAAAAGTCAAAATATCCACAATTTTTTTTTAAAATGTTCAGAATTTTAGAATACAAAAAAGAAAAATTCCTGCACAAATTTTGAAACTTAAAATATTCAAAACTATTTTTTGTTTTCACAATTACCTAGGTCCTGGATTTAGTAAAATAGTGTCTTCATAGAATTCAGGAAGCTGAGCCGGTCTCACTCCAACAAGGCAGACTCCAAACTTGCGATGGGAATGGAATGAAGCATATGTAAAACTTTTCCCTTCATACTCACCAAAAAACCGGGAGTCTCCTAAGCGTATGTGATAAATCTCATTCCCACTGCACTTTCCATAAAGTTTTTGCCATTCTTCCCTCGATAACTCACCCTCCCTGTCAAACCACAGAATATTGAGTTGCATATTACATCAGAAATTAATCTCCACACAATTTTTACAATTCTACAGCCTTTTGAATTTTACTTAATTAACTTGTAGTAGCAGTAATTATTAAAAAAAAGACGTACTGTCCACGGGACGTGTGGAGCAGAAGAGTTACAAGCGTAGAAGTTCCGGGGAAGAGACAATTATTAGCGAGAAGCGCATACTTAAATTCGTCCTCACACACGATGTGCTCTGCGAACCTCACATGCAGTTTATTTTCAGGCCTCAAAATTTGTACGTATTGCGGAACCACTGGTGCAAAATCTGAAAGAATAGAGGAACAATATCAAATAATAATTATTAACTGTTGAGTGGAGCTTTACACTTTACACAAAATACTAGAATTTTGTAATAATTCATTTTAATCTTTTGTATGTATTATGTATTTACTACAATACTCACCCTTGACGGCCCATGACCGAAGGATTGTATGTTCATCCGCTGCCGTCTTGTCCGCATAATTTCGGGCAGCGAGGATAAAACAAGCTTCTGCCTCTCCCATTCGGGCTCTCGTGAGATCCGCGTCCTTTAAACAAGATCCCTGAATGTAAATCACTCGTTGAGCCCATATCGGCACTTGCAGTATCATTCTACACGGACATAAACATAAATCAGTGAAATACATATACAATCTACAATCTACATATAGAATTTTTGGACGGATTTTCTCATAAATTTCATACGGATCATCATACCTTAAAATAGTATCGAGTTCCATCGGTGAAAGAAGCACTACAAAATAATCCTAAACAGAAAACAGAAAACGGTAAACAATAAACAATACAAATACTTTTCACATTTCCCATTTCATGTTTTACATTTTTAACGTATATGAATAAATGATAAATGATAAAGAGAGGGGAGAGGAAAGATTAAATGACGTGAACAAAAATCCTGCAAAACAATTCTCGGAACAACATTATAAAAGGAAACTCGAAACTCAAAACTCAAAAACAACTTTGATAAATAAATTCCTCAGGATATTTATGAATAATCTGGAGCAATTAAATTGCTCTCTAAATTTTACCAGCTTTCAAAATCCCCACTTTTATTTTTTCATCCTCTCTTGACCTTTCACCTTTCTCTATTCTCAAAACTCGTTGATTGGTGGAGCTTGACTTGACTTGGCTTTGCTAGACTTTTGGATCGACTCTTCGATGAGTTGTTGTGAGTGAACAACTTGGGAAATTTGTTCGTTGTTCGTGCATGAATGAACTCTCTTTTTCTCCTGCTCTTATTTGCTCTCAAGCTACACGTATGTACAATGTACAAGAAGTCAAACTCAAACTTTCGTAATCCAAAACCAAAGCTAAATCTGAAATCTAGCACAACACAGAGCACAAGTGAACGGGTTCTCATCATTTCATCATGATTTTATCTGGGAAGTTCCCGCCGATCACAAAGTCCATGTCGATGATTTCATCCACTAGAAACTTGAAGCTATAAACTGGAGACTGTGGGAACTCGGAGCTGGGAATCAAATCGGATGGAAAACACACACCAACGAGTACAGAGTAACGAGTAAAGAGTAAAGGGAAATCAAAAGTTTGGTCTTTTTGTATTTTGTATGTACAATGGAGAATTTATGTAAGTATTTATTTCAACTTTCAAGTCATCCGGAGATTTGAATTATCCATTCAGCCGTCCAAAATACCAAATACCAAACAGCATAAAGTCAAGTAGTCAAGTGTAGTCAAGTAGTCAAGGAGGCAAGAGGGACGTCAGAGAAAGGAAACAAAACAAAACATAGTGAAGCGGAGTGTTCAAATAGGAGCAAAAGTATCCTTTTTTTGATGAGAGCAAACGAAACAAAAGAGAAGATAAGAGAAGTGAAGTGCAGAGTCTACAGTCCAAAAAGCAGAGTGCAGAGTGCAGAGTAGAGAGTAGAGAAAGTCAAGTAGATACATTGGAGAGTAAAAGCCTTTCTATTTTGTATTTTGTATACAGTAATCCATTAAGTTTTGAGTTTTGAGAGAGTGATATGATACTCGTGTTTCAGCTTGTGTTTTGTATTTTGTATTTTACATGTCCTTGATACTTGATGTTGTTTTGTTTTAAATGTTCCATGTTCTATATGCTTGAGACTTGAGACTGGTAAATGAAAAGTAGAAGGTGTAAAAGGTATCTACAGACTGTAGAATGTAGACTGTAGACACGGGAAAGAAAAGTTTTCTTCTGCCTTCTGGCTTCTGCCTCTGACATCGTCATATTCATTTCCACTTATCAAATATCAAATATCGCCTGTTTATATTTCATGTGTGGATTACGAATTACGGATTATACATTACATTAAAAAAGTCTATACTTTTTTCATTTTTTTCTCCATAATAAAAAAGTTGTGGATAAATATAATATTAAAATTTATATAAATTTCACAATTACATACAATTTACAATTTACATTGCATTTGCTCCTACAAATTAATCCTTTTCCCGTTCCTTTTTCAACTTCTTTGGTTTTTCATACTTCATACTGCCAGTTTTGCCACGTTTTGCTGTTTAGTACACTACTCATACTCTCATATGACAAGGATATAAAATAAAATGAGATGAAAAAGAACAGAAGAAGATCATGTATAATGTATAATGCAAGTTTCACAGGTTTTCTGTCAACCCGCATCTTAAATCCACAATCCGCACAACTTAACGCAACGCAGCACAACTCCGTGTAGCGTGAATGAGGATCTCTGTGAGTATTGAGTATGCATATGCCATGTGTGGAGTATGGAAAACGGCAAACGGAAGATGTAGAATGCAGAGAAAGAGACAGAGACAGAGATAGAAGTGGAGTGAGAGATGAAGACGGTGTAATTAATTGGAAAGAGAAAGTTTTCCTCCTTGCAAGAAAACTAGGCGGAATTACATTATATATTGCCTGCGAGGCTCATTAAAAAGAGCTGATTCAACTTTTTCATTGCCCAACAGAAGCTGACACAGTTTATCATAGAAAATACAGTTCTCTCTTTTCTGTATGAATTCAACCTGTACAAAATGTACGAATTATATTGAACAGTAGACAGTGTGCATGATATACTTTTTGTCTATTTCAGGATGTGGGATGTAGAATTTTCTTAAATTTATTCCCGAGAGAAAAAAAATGAGCAGAATGACTGGAGACTTGAGACGAAGGAAAAATGTAGGCGTTTTGAACAAATATTTCAAAAATTTCCTCCATTTCATTTTCCACTTCCATTTGCCAAAAATCCTGTCACGTTCACTTTTACTCTTCCAGTTCCAACTTCCAACTCCAAACATTTTTACGGATGAAGGGAAAAAATGAAGGCGGAAGAGAATTTTCAAGTCGATCGAAGTCAAGACACTCTATTTCACTTTTACTCCGAGTTGTATTTTTGTATTCGTATTCTTGTATTCATACTCTAAATGGATTTTTTTTATTTTGCAGTTTGTAGTGTTTACGATGTTACGATTATAACATTTTATATTTTATTCCGAGTCCGCTTATTTATTCTCCTACACACACCAACGGATAAACACAAAAACATGGGCAGAGAGAAAATAATGTAAGATTTTGTATCCTTTCCAATTCTAATTCGTGTCATAATTTGTAGCTTTGCTCTCTCATTTCTATTCCGACGACTCCATTCATTTCCATTATGGTAAAAATGGTAGTTGCTTTTACCATTAGGTTTTTTACTTTTTCCGCTCTTCCATTCTACTTTCTACTTTGACTTTTTGCAGACTGTCATTAGAAATTTCCTCGGCTGTCAGTTGTCAGTTGTCATTCAGTGCTCATTCCGGAAAAGGGAGGAACGCACTTTTTTTCTGTACACATGTTCACTTTCACTAGCACTTTCACTGTTCACTGTTCACTGTTCACAATTATTCCAAAGAGCGAATAAACCGAGTAGGAAGGAATGACTGCACATTCGAATACTAGTAGAAATAAGGGAGGGAAATAATAGCCATTTCATTTGTGACATTTCATTCATTTTACTTTTTAAAAATGTAGGACAGGACTCTTGACTCTTGACTCTAGACTCTAGACTTTTAGCTGAAGCGAGGATGTTGAATCGAATGTTCAAGTTGAAAGTGGAGAGTCAAAAGACTTCATTCCTCTTCAATTCCTTCCAAAAAAAACTTTTTCCTTTCACTGCACACGACAAACACAGTCAAAAGTCAAGCTTTCACTTTTATTTGTAAAATTCCATTTAAAATTCTTCCATATAGATGTAGTTCATACAGTTACTTGGTATAATAAACGGCCACTTTTTTATTTTTTTCCTTCTTTAAAAATGAAGGAAAAAGCTCCGAGAAGAAAGGGCAGAGGTCACAGATTCAGGGACATACACAATACATACACAAGTTGAGCCTTATACAATAAACGCATGCGTATGTACATTGTACATATTTTATATCTTGGGTAGAAACGAGCCAAATCTCAACTTGTGTTATAATAAGAAAGAAAGAGGAAGAGGAAGGGAATGAATGAAAAAAGTGACAAAACTTGTTTTAGAAAGAAAATAGAAAAGACAATTACAAAGAAAAGAGGAAAAACTGGGAGAAAGTAAAAAGTAAAGAAAGTTTCAAATCTTTTGTTTCCTCACCTGAAGGAGTGGATGAGCGTAGAATTCATTGAGGAAGTCCATTATCTTTAGTGAGTCAAAAGTTTATACCAGTTCATTTACACTAATAACTTTTTATAAAAAAATACTTCTTTTAAAATGTAAAATATTTTTGAATTTTGAATACAATGAAAAATTCGAGTAGAGTATTACCGTATCTGAAATTTTCAGAAATAAAAGTAAAAGAAACAATTATTAGAATAATATTTGGAATGAATTCTTGTGTAAATATAAAATCTAAAGTACAAAAAAACAGGGCATTTTTTATAACAGTACCTGCATGAAGAGTTGTGCTACACACGACAACGTGCTTTTCATTCTGAGCCCTATGACTTGAATAAGAACCACCCAGTTTCTGCCGCTCCATCCACGTGAAGGCCAACTGCTCAAATTGAGTAGGGAGGACGATAAGGGCTATTCCAATCATCGCCACCATGAAAAGTTGAGCTGGCCAAATGTCCGGAACAAAATCACCGTATCTATAAACAAGTTCAAGAAATTTTTAATAAATAATAATTATTATCATTAATAAAATAAACTTAATTTCAGTTTTTTGTAGAAATTGCCATGATTGTATTGATCTTTTTATTTATATTATACATTATATATTATTTATACCCGACGGTGGAGAAAGTAACGACGACGAAATACGTGGATTGGAACAGGTTTAAGCGACGATGACCCGCCCTTTGAAAATGCTGCACCCCACAAACACTTGTGAATACCAAGCTACAAAATAAATAACAATTTTCAAAGTTTCAAATCATCCGATTTGTAAAAATAAAATAAAAATAAAACTGAAGTATTCTTCTAGATATCTGATTTTTAATAAGTAATTAAAGTAAAATGGAAATACCATATAAGAGTAGCGGATAAAATGGTGAGTTGCTGAGACAGAGCGGATTGTGAACGTTGCATTGCTCGGTGAAGGTCATTGAACATATTTTCCAGGGCATATTTGGCCAACCAACAGTTGAGGAAGACGGGAACGAACAAGTGACGAAGTGGTGAGTAGCTCACGGAAACAATGAACGGGATACTCGTACACAGCTCGAGCATGAAACGACGAGTCAACAGCTGCTGAAAAATATTACCCTGTGTACATTTCCAGAAAAAAAAACAACATTACATTTTACATTGTCATTATCATTACCATTTTCATTATATTTTATATTTTATACATCATGTTGATATGAAACACATGATTTGGAAAAAAAAGAAGTCAAGTCAACTCAACTCAACTCAGCTGTAAACACCAAACACGCATTCAAAATTCTACCTCCAAACTCCAACCTCAAAAGCTTCACTTTCTTTCTTTTGTAATGGAGTGGAAGATGAGAGAGTACAAAATCCTGACTCTGATTCTGATTCTTATGTCACACATGATATGAGTTGAGTTAAACTGAGCTGAGCTGAGCCAAATATCGTTATGAGAATTTAGACACTCCATTTGCATCGCAAATCACCACAAAAATCCCCCTTCTTTATTTCTTTATAGCATCTCCATTTTAAAAAGTCTCATTATACGATATATATTATATGTTATATGTGTGATACATAAATGTAAATGGTAAATGTAAATGTGGAGAGATATGAAATCTCAAATGGTCCAGTCACCAGTCACCACTGAACACCGAACACTGAACAAAGTGCTTTTATGGTTCAATATGCTTTTTTTTCTTTCTCTCTTCCTCTGTCACAACCAAAAGCCAAACGACTTTTCAGTGTTCAATGCTTAGGATAGCTTTCGTCAACTACCATTTCATTTTTTCCTCCACCCACCACATCTCATTTAAGTATCTAAGTACATCTAGCTTCTAGGTCTGTAGTTCCATTCTCCTCGATATCATTCAAAATTAACAATCCACCTCATCCAAACTCCATAGTATCGTAGATCGTAGTAAGCCTTAAGGTAGTCAAGTCAGTCCATTTACATCACCATCAT
>JABASP010001668.1:0-26705 GCA_019776565.1 Sminthurinus signatus | reverse complement strand
AACTATTAAATTGCATCAAGTATGAAGTCTGAGAAGAGTTCATATTCATACTGGAACTGTTTATAGAAAGGAAGAGGACGGAATGAAACCCTCGTGGTGCATGAGAATGAAATTCAACACCCGACTGTAGGTCCTCAAGACTTTAGAGAAGGAGTAAGAGTGAGAGGGTTATCCTATTATATTGTGTGTACATGTAGATGCTCCGATTCCTTTTCATAATTCCCTATGCACAAAATAGTAGTAGATTCCAGACCATTTGGACTCTACACCAAGAACCAAGAACCAAAACAAAGAAAGAAAGATATTCTAGTGAATAACCTTTCCCATCATTTCTTTCTTGTACAAAGTACAAAATAATCTCTTCCACCTTCTTGAATGAAAACTCAAGTATTCAAGAATTCAACATTTGATACTCAAATCTCTGTGTAGTCTGTCTGTAGTCTCTTCAGTTCAAATTTGAATGTAGACATTATTTTTGTCTCAACTTCTGAACAGATCTAAGATTTGAGATTTGAGGAGGCATCCCTTTGTTTACTTCCACTTTGATGGAGAATGGAGACTAGAGAATTATGGAGAAAATAAATAAATGACAAACGACGGGGCGAGATCTACTCTCGAGAATTCAGAATCCAGAATCTAGAGTCTATTAGAGTTGAGTGGAAAGAAGCTAACTATGGAGATTTTTATTGCTCCTTGTTTATATTATCAAGAACTCAAATTCAAATTTGAATTCAAAATGTACAACATTTTTCCACAATAAAATTATGATATTATACGTTATACATGATTATATTTCCAATGTACAATTTACACACCGGGGAAAATATGTGATGGACCAAACAAAACAAAGTGGAAAACTAGGGAAAATATGATGTGTAGAAGGTGGAAGGAGGGGCTGTTATAAACTGAGATAAGATAGATTATATCGTAAAGGGCTTCCGACTGCTGGATTTCTCAATCTTTCCATCTGCAGTTCCATGTGCATTATATTTTATTACAGTGCCCGTGTATGACATATAGAAAGAAAAAAAGAGAGAGAGAGATGAAAGTCACAGGAGCAAAGCAAAGTCAACTTTGTGAGGAATCTCAGAAGAACAAGAAGAAGAAGGGAAAAGGAGGAAGAAAAAGGAGAAGGATAAGATGCCAAGACGATTTCATAAGTATTATGAGTTTTCAGTTTTGAGACTTGAGATTTGAGATGAGAGTTGTGAGTTTTGTGACTCTGTATTCTATATGTACACAATCTAGCAACTACTGTGTCCTCGGTCTCCGTCTCCGTCTTGGTTCTCGGCGTGTGTAATGTGAGCATCTCTTGAGTCTCGAGTCTTGAGAAAGGAGGAAGAGGAGGTAGGTACATGTTCTACCAACTTGTTTCCTTCTCTCCAGTTCCATTTCACTCCATGTTAATATACTCATAATAATAATAATACCAACTCCTGGATATTTCCATTTGTATATTTGTATCTATGCATTTTCTTCAAGAAACTATATTATTATTATTATTACTTGTGTCTTTTCTAAACTAAAACTTTGAGAAAAAAAAATAAAGAAAATATACAAAGCAAGAAAATACTAATCATGCGTAAGGTATCTATATTATATGTATATGTACAATGTACATGTGTGCATGCGACATTTACATACATGTGTATTGAAAAAGTCATTTATTCTCTTCAGAAAATATTCCCGCTGAGGAAAAGGCTAAAACTTTGTCATATTTTCCTTGTTTCATGTCTCATGTCCCTTTTCAAAATATTATATGTATCTTTTACATATGTTATGTTTTTGGGTATAGAGACATTCAACATTCCCAATCCTTTTCTCAAATTTTTCCCCGTTGGTAAAACTAGATATCCACTGAACAAGAGAATGAAGATGTTGGATTCTGGATGTTGGAAGATTCAAGTTTCTCCAAGTTCAGAAATGATACATTTGACATGTACATCCAACATCTTTAGGTACAAAATATAGATATATTGTAATGTCCTGGTCTGTTCTGTCTCATGTCCTGTCCATTTCCGTCTGTCTTTTCTCTCTTTTTCTCCCGCTTCTGTCTCCTCATCTCATAATTCAGAGTTCAGGGGGACAAAGAGGACAGAACGGGAACCCGACAAAAAACCAATAACCAATAAGCCTCATCTTTTTTCGTGGAGGAAAAATTCCCAGCAAAACAAATCGATAGTCGTTCAATAGTTGACAAACCCCATAAAAAATATGGACAAGCTCTGTCACAGTGTAATCAATTGGTGTACAATTAATTTTAAATAATAATGTCCACCTCAAGGGCCAAATGTCGAAAAATATCTTGAATCTTTTGCTGACTTGAGATTTGAGATTTGACCAGTCCAGTTGCACAACTTTTTTATGCAGTGTATTTTTATGCTTGGGAAACAAAATGGTAAAAATATTAAAAAAAGACATGTCGTCATCATCTTTGTCTTGGAGACTCATAAAACATAAAAAAGGTTACACATTTTTAACTACCTATTCTTTTCACCGTATTATTTAGTATTTCGGATCCTTGAAAATGTGCTGAGGTTTTGAGCTTTGAGTTTTTAGATTTGAGTTTTGAATTTCTATGTTTGAGGCTGTGTTATGAAAGTACTGTGGGTAATGTGTATTATATAATTTCTACAGTGTGTACAGCTTTTAAGTGTCTGAACTTTGACTTGTTGAAATTTGAAATGTAAAATCGGAGACTTGAGCAGAGATTTGAACAGAGTGTCTTGTGTGAGGAAATCTGGAATTTATTATTGGTTAAGACCGAGTGAGTCGCTCACTGGCTTCTGTTTACCCCCACTGCTCAACTCAACTCAACTCAACTCAAATACAAATACAAGTACGACAACCAACACACACAAGTTGTTCTTTCTTCTTTATTTCTTGTTGTACTGTACTGTTTACATGTGTGAGCATTGGATATTGAATACACACACATTTTCATGTACATATCGCACAGTGGATACCTTACGGTCATGATTTTCTGTTCTCTCTCCTCTTTCTGTATTCTGTAGTGTATAATGTATAAGAAAACTCATTTTCCACTTCCACATGTCTATACACTATTCATATTATACATTATACGTTATGCATGTTGTGTATTGTGTAAGTGTCTATCATAAATAAAAGTATTGGAAATGTCTATACACAGTTTCATATGCACCAGGAGCATTGAATATCGAATATTGAATATTAAAATATGTAAGTATGTTTTGAGTTTTGAGTTTTGACCCTTAGCATTTTCCATTTGTTTGCCGTGTAGGAGCCTGTACTGTACAAATAGACATTTTTCTTGAATAAGCTATATATCGTATATTGTGTATCCATAAGCCATAATCCATATCGATATCGGTATTACATATTAGTCACATGCACACTTTAAAGCTGCAGCTCATACCTACCAGAAAATACAAATATAAAGTATAAAGAGTAGTACATTACAGAAGTACTGCATACCATTCTTTTACTAGCTAGTCTAAACAAATTTTTATCTTTGGAGTAATTTGATAAGTGAAGCAAAGTTAACAAATGCTCATTTCTCAATTCCTTCTTTTTCTCTCCTCCTCTCCAACCTCAAACCTACAGTCGATATTAGATGTGTAAAATGTGAAGTGTAAATACTCACATGTGTACAGTGTACAGTATAAAAATAAAAATAGGGACACATTAAACATTATTATGTATTTTGTATTTTGTATTCTTTTCCCCTTCTCCAAAATACAAGACAAAACACAAGGTTGCACTATGACTCTCCAATCTTCAATAACAAATACTAATATTTAGTATGTAAAGTATAAAGTATTAGTAAATTCTTCAGTCTCCAGCCACCAGCTTCCCCATGTTTTGAATTTCGAATACATTTGTAATACTTGTATAATCATATCCAAGAACTCTGCATCTTTTTTTTTCCTTTATCATACTTTACACTTTGTAATGATAAAGTGATGCTTTGATGAAGTTTTTGAACCAGAAGCGATCCATTATCCACTATCTGTTTTGTGTTTGGTACAGGCAAAAATTACAACAAGGGGCAAGAAAACCCTGTGTAACGTTAACAATTTAGGTTACTGTATTGAGCATTGAGCATTCAGTTTGGAGCTTAGAGTTTAATGAAACAAGTGTATAATTTATTATGTACAGTATTGAATATTGAATGTGGAATGTTGAGGAAATTGTACAAGAACTAATATCAATAATAATATTTTATGAATCATCACTCCTCGTGTTGTTCACTTAAACAAAGATAAAAATTGAGGTAGAGACTGGAAACTAGAAACTAGAAACTAGAGACAGTTCCCTCACGCGCTACTCCTCAACCAATCACGTCCAAAATACAAAATACAAAATCTTTTATTATTATGTTGTTGTTGTTATATTTATAAACTATGGAATATGGAGTATGAGTTTTAACTTTTAATACAAAGATACATTCACAAGAATACTTAATACTTATTCATTATTATTGTGACTCTTCTCAAATTCAATTAATTAGTTCAAGTTCCAAAGGAGATGACTTATATTTGACATTAGACACTAGACACTAGATACTAGAGTATGCCCATTTCCAGTAGATATAATATTTCATATTTCCGTTTACTATTTCAGAATATGTATCCATGTTCATTTATTATTACTATAATATCTGGAGTTTTCCAACGTACCGGTTTTTTTAGTTATCATTATGTATTATGTCACAATTCACAAGGATGGAATATGAAAAATGAAAAACATGTTTTCTTCATGCTTCTTAATTATTGATATACTTTTGTGTGTGTAAAAATAGCTTGGAATTTCATTAGATTGAATTTCATTGACAATTGAATATTCAATTCAACTTTTCCACAGAGAAAATGTATCATGATTCATGATATATAGTGATAATTGCAAGTCCAAAGTGTGGACTGTATGAATTTATGATGTACTGCAGCTTCATTAAATGTACAAGTACATACACATGCAATTATTTATGTAAATAGTAAATAGATATCCTGTATTATGTGCTGTGTTGTGGAGACGGGAGAAGAAGAGTAAGCATGTATCTCTTTTTTATCGACATCATAATGGAGTGACTAGAGACTAGAGACTCGAGAGTTGAATGTGGAAAAAGAAAGAAAGAGAAGAAAAAACAGTAGGAAATTAACGGCCAAAATCATATGGACTCCAATTTCAAATTGCCAACATCTGGATATTCTATTCTCCGTTCTTCTTGCATATTGTGTATTGTACACACAATTCACAATGCAGGACATATGCATATTTACACTCAACACGTTTTGAACACCCTTCTCTTCTAAATACTCTTTCCAGACTCTACAACTCGTCATAATAGTATGCATTATGTACTTGTACAGTTTCTAGTCGACCACTTTTTCAGTTTCAAAACTCAAAACAATGCTTTCATAATTCCTCCTGTTCATATGCACTACACATGAATTTCAGGATTCACTAATCACTCTACGCTCAACTCAGCTTTTGAACATTTATCCAAGTTTTCTCATGAAATGTGCAAATAACTAATTATAAATTAAATATGATACTTTTGTTAAATATTTGCCATTTTTTATTTTCAGAATTCAGAAGCAGCAAAAATTTAACACTTTCTCATGAGTCTGTTGTCTGTCGTCTTTTTTAGGTATAAGCATTTTGATTTTGCACTTGATTAAATTTTAACAAGAATGTGCAATTTACATTTTACAGTTGACACTCTCACCACTGTGATTTTTCTGCATTCTCTCTGGGAATTGGAAATTATGTGTAAAGTATTTGTGAATGTGTGCTGTGTCAACACTAGAAACTAGAAACTAGACACTCAACATTCAACACATTTATAAATGAAACGATTATGAAACCCATTGAACATTATGGAATCCCAAAGGAGACTTTAAATAAAATAGACATTTAGGCTACCTTTTTCTGCACTCTTCCCCTTTCCCCTTCTAAATGTATTTACCATGTATTAAAAATTAAAAGTGTACATAAAGTTGGTTTGTTTCTAGTTTCTAGTGATGTCGACTGTCGTCCCAATACATTGAGTATTTGTCACTCAACTTGAGTAGAATTCTCGGTAGAGGAGGAAGAAGGAACAAGTAGCGTGTTGAATATTTGAATGTTGAATGTTGACACAAGTGACCCGTATATTTTTTCCATTTTCCATTTTGTCCTTTGACAATCCTGATGAGATGAAGCTGTCTCATCAGCATCTTTTTCTTTTTCTTCTTCTACGTCTGAGTTTGAGTATTTTAACTCATCATAAAGAAGGAGGAAAGAAGAGACAGACTAATTTTTTCAATGCCACCATCTTTCTCTACACTCTGTACTTTGAGAAATTATGCTCGTACTGGATTTTTTTAATTGTGTTTAGTTGCAAGTTCATCCTGTAGCTTCTTTGTCAAGTCAACGTCTCTTCTCGTTTTCCTTCTCTAGCAGTCGGCCATTTATTTAGATATTGTTCTGGTATTAGGTGATGGAAAATGAGAAGGAGAATGGCAGTTGGATCACTTGTGAATGTGAGTATTATTATTATCATTATTACTCTTATTATTGAAGTACAAACAGGATTGGAAGAAGAAAAAAGACGACGGAAAAGGATTATCATTCAAGACAATCTTGCGGTTAAAATAAGAATGCTTCTAATCGACTCCCATTTCCGCTTCACTCTCCTCCCGCATCTACATTTAAATTTGTAAATACAGAGTACATCTATCTATCTATTTACTTTGACTTGAGACTTGACTCTCTCTCTCTCTCTCTCTGGCTGTCTAATTTTTTGTGTCAATGAGCCAATTACAGTTTCAGTTAGTCTTCTCCTTTCATTTCATGTTAATTTCAATTTCAACTTCCAGTCGTTGTCGATACCATAAGAAAACACCAAAGCCCTGTGAGACAACTGCATAAAAATAGCAAACTACAAACTACACACAATATGAATATGAAAGGCTGAAATATATTATACAGTATTAAATAATGAATAACTCGTTCATGTGTTTAATAAGCATGTCATGTCATGTGCAGTGAGTGGTGAGCAGTAACTATAGGGATTTAGCAAAGGGGATCCTTTTCAAATGTTGATTTTGCAATGTCCAGTAGTAAAATTTGTGGGTTTAACACGTTTACAAGTTTACAAGTTGAAGACAGGGTACAGGGTTTCATCTCTGTTATCTGTTACAGAGATGCCCATTGTTGCTTGTAATTATTACCTTTGCTATTTATTTATAGGTCGTAAAAATGTCTACCTATTACCTATGGAGTACAGAGAAGAGAAACCTTTTTCTTCTTCATCCACCATTGCGCACTGGAGTCTGGAGGTACCTGTAGATTGTAGATTTGTTTTTGCTTTCAACTTTTTTATGCCCACTTTGATAACTAATTAAGAAATTTTGCTCAATTTTCTAATGATATTTTCCATACAATTTCCATTACTAGATAAGTTAGACACATGAAAGATTGAAACACTTGGATTTGGATTTTATGACACAGAATCGGTTTCCTCCAGACTGTGCTGCATGCGTGTAACAATGTCGTAATTATTTGTAATGCAGACAGAATTACATGTGTAAAATGTAAAATGTGAATGCATTGCGCTGTGCTCTGATGTACTTTACTGTTTGACATTGTGCTCCCCGTGGCCATGAAAAGATAAAAAGGAAAAGGAATGGAGTTGAAAGCTGGAGACTGGAGACTGAAGACACACAAGAAGAAAGGAGAAGAAATAAGTATTATGTAGCTGCTTTGGACAGAGAAGGAGCTAAACTGAGCTAAACTATAACTAGAACTAGATCTGTTATATTTTTATTACGATTAGGAATACGAAAAGGAAAACCATGCACAACCACTTCTATCTAAAATCTACAGATATTCCCCAGTATTTATTTGTTTCCATTTTATATGTATCCTGTATAATGTATAATGGAGGAATGCCTGCTTTTCGTATTTAGTATTTAGTACAAATACATACTGTAATACTGTGCAACTTTAATACACGTATAACAAGTTACGTATAGAGTGTAGAGTATAGATATTTTCTGGATTGGATTGTGGAGAAAACGACAGCTGCACGCAACGGTTTTTTCTCTTTTGAATCAAGAAGAGAGAGAGAAAGAGAGAGAACTAGAGAAGAGAAGAGAGGGGACCCTGAGTCCCTCAGCCTCCAGTTCTTTATCCTTTATACAGCGTCCTTTTCCTAGTTCTAGTTTTCTAGTTCCTCTTTTATTGTACAATGTACAAGAGAAGTACCTATGCTCTGCTCTGAACTCTGAAGCCACAAGTGTTTATTCAACATGTATGATATATCCCACACAGTATAAAGTATAACAACCTACCAGTTCTATAGATACTAGTAATCTATGCACTTTTTGTCAGCCTTCATACTTTTTACTATGGATGTAGATTGTATGTTGTACATGTACTGTGTTTTCTATCATATTCAGAATTGGGATAGATATGCACCGAATAATAATAATAATAATAACAGTGGTCGTTGAATGTTTTAAAGCATTGAGCATTCAGCTATGTTATAAAGAAGGAAGGTACCTCTCTCTCTCTCTTTCCCTTTCTCCCTACATCAGTCTCGCTATCTCTGTTCTCTGTACTCTGCACTGGCAAACGGATACGTATACATGTACATACTAAATACTCGTCTGACGATAGTCTGCATTACACATTACATTGACGAAACATGCAATGTATCTAGAGTCTAGAATCTAGAATCTAGATGCATCTGGTCCCAATTCTAGAGCTGGATTTTTGGTTTCAGTTTTGCCTGTACACTAAAAAGTAGAGAGTAGAGAGTAGACAGTAGGTGAACTGGTAAAGGGAACCACGAAGGACGAGGACAAAGTTATCGCAAAGGATCCCACGGCCCTTTGAACATATGTGCTCTGCTGTGCTGCCTGCCACACTCAAAACTCAAACACACATGTACAATCCACAACACAACACACAACATAGCATAAGCTACAACGTAGAGCAGACAGGCAGTTTTCTATATATCCATTCTCCAGTTGAGCTTTAACTCGAGACTCGAGTTGGAAACTCGAATGAGACAACCACCGTGTGAATATTAGAAACACTCAGATACGCTAGCAAATGATATCAATCTCTTGCAACTCACAACTCTTATTCATAAAACTACAGTCTGCAGTGGAACATCTGATGACTGACTAACTACAAAGTACATTTCTGCCTACAATTACACATATGTATACTATATGATATGATACGGTTTGCTACTATACTACTATAAAACTATTATACATATTTATACATCAAGTTGTATTTGTATTTTTTACTACTGTGTGCTATCAAACTATGCTTATTATGTAAACACAATAGATTTAGAATAGATAATAATAATCACCATCATATACGAATTACGAATAATTTGGCAGACTCAGACACAATCTGAGATCGCAGCACATGATATCACAAACGGTCGTCCATAAAATCATACACAACTACGAGCTGTGAGCAGTGAGCTTTAAATTCTATTCCTTGTAGTAAAATGGAATTTATTTCAATTGACAATTGACGTGTTGATTGTTGATTCGGGAAATTTTCAGCTATTGTCATTTCTTTAGTTAACTAGCCGAATGCCGAATGTCAACATTCAACAGTCGATAAATACTATGGAGAATCGAGAAGTGAAATGCCCCGTGTTCAGTGTTCACTTTTCAATTTTCTGCCCTTTTTCTTGTTCCTTGTGATGACACCTTAAGAAATGATGATATGATTTATTTATTTATTTACCATTTACAAATGGAAAAAGCTATCCTAGTTTTATTACTCAAAGTTGATTTCTCTCGTTTCAAAGTTGAATCAAACTACAAACTACTCCATGCTCAAAGCTCGAGTCAAGTTTTCGTTATATTGCACATAATAGATATACAATACACAACAAGGTAAAAGCTAATATTATTTTGTCACCTTTTGAGTTTTGAGCTTTGAATTTACCTGCAGACTTTATATAATTGTATAATAAAAATAAAAAGAGAGGAAAATAAAAGATTTCCAATTTTGAGTTGAGCTGTGCAGAGCTGAGCAAATCTGTCATTTGGGTTGTAAAAGCTCATAAACAAGAGTGTTGTAAATTGTAAATGGGCACGTTTCTCTCCCTCTTAGTTTTTCTATTATCTTATTCTGTGTTGACTATGGAGCATTGAGTATAGAGTGTAGAGTGACGATGGTACATAGAATATTATATTATGGAATATAGAGTCGTCCATCGTCCCTTTGTTCATTGTTGACAATTATTATTATTTCGGGCACTGTATTTATTTGTCTATCTATCGGTTATTTAGGAAGCTGGTTATACTGAGTGAGTCAGTTTATTGGTCATTTGACAAACCCAAAGTCCAGTTTGTATAAGGATTTAAAATAAAAGTATCCACATAGTTCATAGTATTTTACATGCAGTCAAGTCGAGTCTGTGCTACTGAATGAGAAATGAAGAGACAACTTTCCACGTACACAGTCCACAATGTAAAGTGTACAGTGTGTAATAATAGTCTCGTGTTTACAATTTGTATTAGAAATTTTGGGTGTGTTTTCAATAGGATGGGATTCTACATTGTATTTTCTATTGTACATTGTATTGTGCTTTTAGACAATTCCTAGAACAAGCTCATCCACTGTCAAAAGTCAAAAATCAAAAGGAGATGTTCACAAAATTGTGACAGGGAAAATAATATAAAATTTATGACGACTGACGATTCTACTGAAAGCTGAAAGCTGACTTTATGACTACAGCGCTGGACATGGACTAGCCTTTTATTTTATTTTAGCTTCTTGTGCAGTTTACGAGTATATTAGCTTTTACACATAGTATATTGAGCCCAGTAAAACATGAAAAAAGTTGGAATTTTTATTTTTCAAAATATTATAAGGTTAAAGAGGAAAGAGTTCATTCATTCATTATGCATTATTTATATTTATTATATTTTATAATCATTTCGGAGAAAGATGGAATTTTTTTAAAAATGAATGGAAAAATTCCATGGGTTTTTTTTTGTATTTGTACTTTACCTTGAATAGATCCAATATATCCAAAGACGAGTAAAATCGTCCACACAAATAAGAAATCCATCGTTATTTTATTTAGTCGCATCGTGAACACTGTACTGAAAAATATTTATGTATGAAAATGCGGCGGGTTGGAATAGAATTCCTTCCTGCGACGCCGCAGGATGCTAATTTCACTATACGCACACACAAAACAATACAATACACACGATTCAAATTCGAATCCGATCCCGGATTTCGGTTTACGTTTCCTTTTGCCGTTACTCCACTTTTTAAACTTGCTTCACGTGCAACTATTCTATATTTTCTATAGACATTTCACCACACAATCTCATCCATCACTAGTTAAATAAATAAATAAACACTACACAAACTTAAATGAAATAACACAAACAAAACTATATTAATATTTCTCTATCCTTCTTCTTCTTCTTCTTGTAGTTGTTGTTGTTGTTGTCATCCGGAGGGATGAAAGAGAAAGATCCTCATTTTAAGACGAAGAAATAAGTAATCACATTTTGTGATTCTTTTCGCACTCTCATCAAATTTTTATTATTCTTTTTTCGGGTTTCGGTTTTCGGTGTTCTCACATTTTCTTGAAACTCCGGTTCCCGGAAAAACGTTCACTCGGGAAAAAGCGAGAAGCGCGTAAGTGGTTTTCCACTGTACTGCATACACTTTTCTTTTCGTTCCACCAGTACACAAGTTCACAAGTCACAATTGTAATTATATATTTTAACAGGGAGAAATTGGGTAGACGATAATGATTAAAAGCCTACTAAATGAATCAAGAGATCGAGGAATAAAATAAATAAATAATAAAAAGGTATAAATAAACGTTTGAAAACGGGTCCGTCGGTTCTGTATATTCAACGCATTTCCCAATCTTTTCCTCTAGTGTACATACATACAACAATCAAGTGTATGTATTGTACGTACTTACTTTGGCTCTTCGATGGACAAAAAGGGACTCCGTACACTTCGAGAGTCGATTTTGAACTGGTTGCCGTTGGGGTTCCTCAGTTTTACCCCCTAACGAAAATCCTGATAACAATGTCTATTACACAGTCCAATGTACATGGTACATGCAGTTGACTATACTCTAAACTCTCATGTAATGTACTATTCTCTCTTTCTCTCCTTTCTCATTCTCGGTCTCAGTCCCATTCCCATTCTCATTATACATGTAACTTTATGGCCGATCTACAATTTCCACTAGCCCTCATCATTTCAAGTCTCACACACATGTACACAATGTACAATATACACTGTACATTCGTAGAAGATAGAAGGTAGAAAATGCGTATATGGAAAGAGAGAGAGAGAGAGAGAGAGAGAGAGAGAGAGAGATAGACCTATCTTGAACAAATACGTGCATGGACAACAAAAAAACACGGCAGCTCAGCTCAGCATAATAATATGTACATGAAATGTAGTAATAGTGCTGCTCCTTCTCTGTACTCGGTACTTGCTTAGGTATACTTTATACACATAGATTTACCAGCTTAGTTACTGCCTGCCTGGACGGATGGATAGATGGATTCGCTTCATCGTCCGTTCTCATACTATACCTATACAGGAGTAGATATAAGATATACCTGCCCCTATCAACTATAAAAGAACACACATAATATAAAAGTAAAGGGGATGAAGTACCTCCATATAATTTTTATAGGCCGAGCATATATCCACGGGCATTTTTCTCCTCTTCCATATTCCGTACGATATAACTAGAAAAGGATATGAAATATGAACTGGATATACATGATATAAGATACATAATAATATAAAAAGTGATTTACCCATTGCCACACTACATTTAATATACGTTTACTTGTAGCTTCTAACCCATGTTCTGTATTCTCTATTCTGTCCAGTGTATCTAAAAGACGAGGTGAGGTTTCAAAGAGAGAGAGGGAGAGAGAATAAGTCTGCCTCAAACCATTCTGCTCCATCTGAATTCAAAATTTGAGTGTATAAGAAGTTGGATGAGGAGTCTCTCAAGTCTCAAAGAGCACATCAGCATCATCAGACCAGAGTCTGAGTCTGAGTGTACATAATATAACATAATACAAACATACATACATTTTACATGCTGTCTAATGCATAATAAGTAAGAGAGAAAACAGAACGGAATAATAATGTACAATGTACAAGGGATGATGTGAACTTGTGTCTGGACTGCCGTCCGAGTTGTGTATTCTGTATTCCATGTAATATATTTTCTTTTTTCATTCCCTGTACTTTATACTTTGTACGGTGCACTAAGAACTAAGAAGTACTGCCAGGACAATTTCTTTTCTTATCTCATCTCTTATATTTTCTCTCCAACAACAACAAAGGCTCCAGCTCACAGAAATAAATACATGAATAGATTTATCTATACTCTACCCTATTCAAATGTACATTGTACATGTTATGTTATTTACGTTAATGCTCTTCGTCTTACCTCTACTTTGTCTTCAATCTTGACTCTGCTAAAACCTCCATGGATTTTTATCCTACATTGTTTCAAGCTTGAAGAACTAAAAAGATGTGTAGAAAATTTACAAAGTACAAAAGAGGTGGATGAGTTACAAGTAGCCTTTGTCATGTGTATTTTGTAGATAGTTTTTGAATATGTTTTGGTGAAATTGGTTGCTTTTATTTATGGATTTTGCAATTTTCTCTGATGCTATAGGCTATTTGCAACCAACATACAATGGATTCAAATTGATGAAACTCATGAAAAAAGGATAGAATATGGCGAATATGACGAGAGAAGAGTGAAGTGAGACTTTTCCCTAGTTATTACTTTTCTTGATTTGGTTCAATTTTTTTCCTTTTCGCATTGGTTGAGAGTTGAGGGTTGAGGGTGTCAAGTCGTAAATAAATGGAAAAAATTGATGCGTATAACATGTTCCGTAGATAGATAGTAATATAAGATATGACATACCCTTTACTTTTTACCCTTTACACAGTAAACACGATATCTATGCTCTACACATTACACATGCAACATGACAATAGAGTATTTTTGTGTGAAAAGAGCTCAACAAATGTATTCTGCACAATAACAATATTCTCGAGGTTTTTGAGGGTGCCATCCCTTTGACTAATTTTTCATACTTTTTCCATTGTGTGAATTGTGAATTCTTGGTGTGTGATGTTTCATATGTGCATCTATAATAGTATTTATGTATATGCATGGAAAAATAATTAGTTAGACACCCTCAGACACTAACATTATAACTTTTTCACCTTCGCCACGCATTTCATTTCCTTTTACTTTAGTTTATTTACTCGGGTATTTTAACTTCGTGCCCAGAGCTCTTAGTATACATGCAAAAAATATATCCGTTTCTAAAGGATAGTTTTTTTTATGGAACTTGCGTTTCAGTCTGTCCTGGTCGTTGTCGTTGTCTCTTTTATCCTTTATCTTTTGTATTATGTGAATCTGCAAAAGTGCGAAAGTGTGTGGAGATGGGAAATGGAAAGATAGATAGGGTAGAGAGTACAGAGTTGAGAGGGAAAAGTTCCTTTCATTTTTCACGCTGAGTGTGAAAAACATGGTGTAAAAAAAATAGCTAGAGAATAAAAGAGAGGGATTTTGCTTTGTAAATTGTAAGTAAATTTATACTGCACATTTTTATAACCATGAAAATTGTGCAAGGCAATATGAATATCAAATACTAAACTAGTAAAATAGAAAAAGAAAGATGCACCTGAACAAAATCCTGCAGACGCGGATTCTTGTTCGTTGAAAACCTTAAATTGAACCTTGAAAAAAGCATCTATAATTTTTGTATTTTATATTATAAATTGTAAATTGTGCAAGATGAGACTTTTGGAATTCCAGTTTCCAGCTGCCAGCACTTTAAACTTTGAACAATTTACGTCCAATTTAGCATTTAGCCCTTGTAAAAATGTGTAGGCAAAAGTTCTTGAAATTTCAAGCTCCTTTTTTTTACAAGGACAAAGCATAAACATTTTGGATTTTAGATGTTGCGTATAAATTTACATGAGCACGAGAAGGAGAAACAAGAATCAAGTCTAATTTGTGATTACTGGATGATTTGTCTCAATTTAGAATTTGGAATTTTGAATATCTGACATTCTCATTTTGTTCATTTCCTTTCTCTTCTCCCTTAAAGTCATCCGATGATGAGGAATCAGTGGATTTGTGTACAATCTACAGACTACAGACAAAAGCTCAAACTATTTATTTATTTATACGTAGACAAGAGTAAAGAGTAAAGAGCCTTAGGAAAAACGATTCCAAATTCCAAATTAAGCTCGTGAAGAGCGAGAAAAGGGTAGGAATTTGCAATGACGTTCATCATCATCATCATTTCTCTTTGTCTTTATCTGAATTTCTGAAATCTGACTGTTTTGTAATACAATCTTCATATTTATATCTAACATCTACATATTTCCAACTTTCAACATATCGATGTACTACACGTATCATAGTTCACAATTTATAATAATACTACTGTAAACTCTAAAGTCAATAGTTGTATTTGTAGAGATAATATCATTCTCATTTGTCCCCGTAAGTACTACACGGAGAATAAATAATCAAACAGAAAATATGTAGAAAATTGGAAAGCCTATTCAAATCCGTCTCAAGTCTCAACTCTCAAACCG
Organism: Sminthurinus signatus; assembly: GCA_019776565.1. Taxonomy (NCBI): domain Eukaryota; kingdom Metazoa; phylum Arthropoda; class Collembola; order Symphypleona; family Katiannidae; genus Sminthurinus; species Sminthurinus signatus. Next base: position 11,060 of record JABASP010001668.1, on the reverse strand, counting down.
TCAATGGAGAATTGAGAATTGAGTATGATACAAATACAAAAGCATAATAATTGTGTACACTCTTGTAAAAGGTATTGAATATATATTTATTTATATTTATATGGAGATGAAATTGTCAATGATGAGGATTGAGGATTGATGTAAATGTGACTGTGACTGTGACTCCTTTGGTTAACTGCTGCCGAGTGCTCGCAGAGAAAGAGATGGAGAATTGTGCCTGAGAGGGAAATGCCCGAAGTTTCGGTGATTTGGAATAATACGGAGTGAATGAGAGTCATTAGTGTGTGATGTGGTGATGATGATGCTGGGCCCTAATCATAATTTGTGGATGACTGAGCTTCCACTTGTAATAATCTCTTTGGCAAACACACGCACACACACAACACAACTCTTTTTATTTATACTGAATCCAGAATACTCAATATATTCTGTTCTCTTTCTCTCCTCTATTTTACAGATATGTATTTGTGTTTTTGTACATATTCCATATTCCACACTCTACACAATGAGAACTGGAAACTGGAAACTGACGATTGAGGATGAGAACAAAGAGTCAAGAGCCAAAGGCCAAATTCAAAACGCGTCGTACAAAGCCCAAAGAGATCACTTCCACGCGCCAAATTAACTCCAAATGACTTTCTTCCTCACACACACAAAACACAAATAGAAATACAGATATCACTGAATTCTGAGTACTACACAAATCTAAATCTGAATAACTGATTTAGTTCTGTTTATTTGTGTATTTATTTACTATTCACTATATCATACGATATTTACGGTTAAAACACACTTTGTACATTATACATTATATTCTCATTTCATACATGTGCTCCATTCAGCAATTTTACACACATCCATGGACTTTCTGTATACAAAATATACTAACAGTCTCTGGATATTTTCTGGGTAAAAGGTAAAATGAAAATGAAAATGTTTCGTTTTATGTATTGAACAACTTTTTTACTTTTTACACACTCCATTTTTCAATATTATAAATTACAAGTCTTCAGTCTTGATTCCTGATATTTCCTCAAGTAGTTCTTTTGAAAATGTAAAACTTTTGAATCCTTTTCATATTGACTACTGAAAATTACAGCTATACGTTTAATTACATCCACGTGGCGGATTTGTTATACGTTATTTTAGTGGATTCGTATTCATATTTTATTTGAAGTATTGAAATGTTGAAAGCTCAAGTGCTTTTCAAATCCACATCCAATTTTAAATAAAATACTCGGAATTTAAAAGAGATAATAAATAATGATATTCCTCATGTTCTTCTTCTGAATCTGATCAAGTTCAAAGATTTTATTTGAAACCTATACGTTGGACTATAATTTTACCTTTTATTCACTCTCATTCATCCATGACTAATGTCTTCTCTTTTGCATTCAGTTCCATCCAATTTCCAAGTATCTAAAATCCAAATGTGCTGTAATTTGAATCTTGTATCATTTGTTCAGGTTTTAACAGACCTTTAACTTGAAATTATAGAGTGAACATTTTCAAATTTGTGAATATTATCTGTACATGAAGCTCACTTATGGAACTGGAAAATGAAAAACCCATCAAGTTTTATTTTGTGGCTATTAAATGTATGTAAATGAAAAGGTTTAGTTTTCAACTTCATCATGAATTGAATTGTATGCAAGTAGTAAGTAAATTCCTACAAAAGTATCACAAATTCATTCCCCAATCCTTTAAAGACAAAACTCTCCTGTATAATTTGCATACTCTCTAATTTAAATGGTGACGGAGGATTATTGAAATTCAAAATGAGGGACACATGTTTCAAATCAAAATTGCTTCATTAAACTTGAATGGAAAAGTCAAGAGCCTACCGTTTCATAAAACCTCCAGTTTGTCGTTAATAATTAATAATGCATTTTATATAATAATATGCCATAAATTGAATGTTATGGTGAGCATTCCATCCAAATCCAAGTCCAAGTACAAAGTAGAAATAATAAATTTTAGATGTAAAAGCTCAAGGATTTTAAAATAATCTACAAACTATTCAAAATTTACATTAAAAAACTGGGAATGTAAAATTCTAGAAATTCGAGCATCTAGAGAGAAGAGAAACTGAAAATTGAAAAGAAAAATCATCATCAAAGTTCCTGAGCCTCTTTTGATTTCAAATTTCAAAGGAAAATCTGTACTAGTTCATAATATGTTTGTTGTGTTTTATGAATTATGAATGATGAATTTTGAAGTGTGCACTTGAAAAAGTATGTTATACATTTTTATTCAATGTTTCTTCGTTCTTTGTATGAACACTGTTACAATTTCCTTTGGATTTATTCGGGTAAAATTAAAGTACAGATATAGAAAATAAAAAATAGTAATGATTTGTGATGAAACAGGGTTGTAAAATATAAACATGGGTTGATTCTTGATTCTTGATTCGCATAATAAGTTTAAATGTATATTATTATTAATTATTAATTATGAACTATTTTAGATGATAGAAAATCCTGTTTGCACTTTCCCGTTGTAAGTTTTATGGAATGAATTAATGTCAGTTATTGATGTCAGTATTGTACAAATGTAGATTGGGGTTGGAGTTAAAGTTGATTGAGGGGTGACTTGAGGAGGAGGAGGATGGTGACGGGAGGAAATTGGGTGGCATGGAATGAAGAAGATGGAGGAACATTGTCGGATTTTCAAATATTCTCGACAAATAAGCGGGAGGATTGAGGTCAAAAGTCAGGGGCATGGGACTCGGTGACGGTGACTTGGACATGAACAAATCTGTTCCAGACTCCTCACTAACTGACTCGGTTGACACTGACACTGATATGTTCTTGTCTTGTTCTTGAAGGTGAAGTTGCTCCAGACGCATCTGGTTTTGTCTCTTCCACTTGGTCCTGTCACAAGTCACAAGTCACAAAAGACAAGTTTTACATTTTACTCAAAAGACAAAAGTCAAAAAAGAGTGAAAAAGATGAATTGCAAATCACAATGTGCTCAAGCAGATTTATTTTGAAACTATAGATGCGTGTATGTTTAAGTAGGAATGGAAAATGGGGAAATGTAAGACAATTTTGTTGCATTGTTCAATAGTTATTTATTATTTACCTTCTATTTTGATACCTAGAAATATTGGTAAAATAATACAAAAAAAGATCACACAGATTATTGATTGCATTTAAAATAAAAGATAAAACAAGAATAAAACACCAGACGTCAGAAGTCTCATAAATTGATTTTACCATGTTTTGATCTGAAAATAAAATAAAATCATGAGTATTATACACTTTGATTTTCAACAGAAAATTTGCTCATTTTTACTAAATCAAAGTAAATCAGTTTTTTTCCTGTTTCACATATCTAAAATCTAGAGTCTAAAATATGGTATTTGTCACCTGAGTCTCTGACAGTTTCAGCGTTTCCGCGACATCGCTTCGATCTGCCACACTCAGATATTTTTGTACCCTGAATTTCCTCTCGAGGAAGGCTAATTGAGAATGTGTGAAGGCGGTTCTCCTTCGTCGTGGTTTCTTTGAGGTTCTTTGGTGATGAATCTCTGTCTTGTCGTCAGAGTCTGACTTGCCGCTGTCATCCTCTCCATCTCCACCATCACTACTTTTTGTCATGGAACAATCCAGTGGACGGACAACCGAGGTTTGGCAAGTGAAGAAAGATGAAGCCAGGCTCCCTAAAGAATATCACCATTTTCACACACAAAATACAAAGCACATATTTACATACTTTTTTTTCTACATCTTTTGTTTCCCAGTCTCATAAATAACTCTTTTAAAAGAACTTTTTAAAATAGCTTAGATATTAGACATTAAATGCTTTCCATTTTATTATTATACATGAATATTTAAGCCAAGAATCATCATTATTACGCACTTTTATCTACTTTGAAATACTTGTCCCATTCTCAGTAATTCTAGTATCGAGTATTGACTATTGACTGTGCTAAAAAAGGCGTACGATAAATATTTTCCCATCTCATCACAAACTCTAATATTATATTGTTCAAACTCCAGTGGGATATAAATAAAGTTAAATATAGCTATTTAATATGAACTGGCGTGAGCTTTTCAAATCGCTCCGATTCCCACTGCAATAAAGTTTGTATAGATCTCCAGCCACAAAAATTCAATAAGCTTTTTATTGATCATGTGTATTATATGAATTTTCATATTGTTCATTGTACATGTCTATCTAAACGGTTTGTTTGAAATTCCTTGATAATTAATCATAGAAGATACTCTTATTGAGTATTCGATGGGGCAAAGTGATTCGACTCTGGTGGAATTCGGGTAAATGTTTATCAACTACGTAAAAAGTACAACTAGATACAATTTTGTGCATTTATTCTGTGTATGAAATGTGTGTAAAGTGTAAGACAAATAAATATTGAGCAAGTGTTAAAATAAAAGAAGGGGGAAAAAGAGTCTGATTTTTTGTGTATCAATATTATGAATGGATATGATTATGATTGTGAAAAAAGAGGTTTTCTACCCGCTCGTTCTCCAATAAGGTCTTTGATCAAGAAGGATTTGCTTCCCATCATTCCCAGTTCACTCGATGTACATATACATGAATTTCTTTGTCAGTTGTTGTAGAATGTAAATAGGTTGTAGTTGTAGTTGTAGAGTACACACTACACACTAGACACATTCGTAATGTTGAGGGAGAGAGAAACAGAGAGACTCAAAAGTGAAGGAGTTTCTTAATGATGATGTTTTGATTTTTGATTCTTAAATTCTTGTGTTGACCACAAAGCCAAATCCAAACCACAAACAGTCAGTAGGATTACTTAAGTAAGTCTATCTTCTTGTCTTGTTGTATATTGTATAGTATATTTTTGTTTCTCCTCCTCCTCCTCCTTTGTTTCCACTTGATACTTGATGTATATTTATATTTATCCACTATCTATCTGCTATAGTTTTTCTCACTTATTACAAACTACAAACAGACAACAGTCGTTATTACACATTTTAACTAGTCTGTCTCATCACTTCTCGTCTTGGTTTTCGTCTTGTTCATGCTCTTGGTCTTCTTTTCCTTGTTTGAGTTTTGAGTTTTGACTCTTATTCCATGAGAAAAGTATAACAAGAAGCAAGAACAAGTTATTTATGGCTTGTGAACGACTGTTTTAGCTGTTCAGTTGTGAACAATGTTCTCCGTTCATTTCCAAAAATTTTCACATGTGTAATAATCTAATATTCTGTTTTGTTTTGTTATGTGTAAGAATTGAGTTGAATTGAGTTTAGTTGTTGAGTTGAATGGGAATGAAAAACCGTGAGTATCAATGTAAAATCCACATGTATCTGTGTAAACTAGACAAACTAATAGATCTCACGTCTCAAAATTATCACTGTGTCTTGAATCTCGAGTCTTGAGTCTTGAATTTTGTCATTTTATCTGTATTATGAGGTTTTGATTTTTCTATGTGTAGTTGTTTTTTTTTTGTTCACACTTTTTACAATATCCGATCCGATAAAAGAAGGTTACACATAATAAATAAATAAATAGTAGATGATTTCTCACAGTATCAAGTATAAATAAAGAAGGTTTGATGTTGACAGTTGATAGTTGATGCGTGCCCGGGATGTGGGAGTTAAATGACGAGGAGTGGATTTGATGGGAATGTATTTATTTGTACATTTATTTGTCTAGAAATGATTTAGTACTGTTTTGAATATAGAGTTTTGATGTTTTTGCTGTTTTGAATACTGAATACTCAATACGCATCATGTGTACATTATACATTATGCATATTAAACATGTATCTAAAATACCCATAAACTGTGCATAAATTCATACATGTACGGGAGGAAGGAAAGAGGCAGAGTTGAGTTGCCGAGATTTGTCCAGAGTTGAGATAGTTTACATAAAACGGTGAAAGGGTCTATGGATAAATAGTAGCGGATAAAAACTCCGACTCCGGCTCTCCGATTTGTCAGCTCGGAACACTATCTCGGATATTATTGGGTGTTCTGGGTGGCAAGCGCTGTAACCCCGAGAACTTTCCTCCGCCTCTCAAATCTCTCATCTCTAATACGAGAAGGAAAATGAAAACGAGTACAAACAGGAAAACAAACATGCACAACACACAACAACATCATTTAAGTACTTCTGTCTTTCTCCTTTCTCCAAACTTTTCATTTCACCCCTTTTATTTGTAAGTGTACAGTGTGCATTGTACATACATATATTATGATTCGGGAATCCTGATCCTCATTTATTTCATCTTTAATTCCATCGCTCCTTTCACCACAATAAATATCCTATCCACATCAAGAATCAAGAACTCAAAGTACTCGCTCAGTTTTCCGTATTCAGTCATTTCAAAGAAAGTTCATTTATGCGTGTATTAAATATAGAGAATAATAATAATAAAAGGATTAATGAATGTAGATTCAGAGTGTAGAGCATCGAGACTGTTTTAGTTGATGAGATTATATGAGGATTGAGGATGCGGAGGGAGGAGAAGAGTGGGAGGAACATTTACCAATAGATTGAAGCATCATTAAAAGTAAAAGATATCTAGTCTCCAATTATATTCCTATTAGTTTGCTCTCCTGAACCCTTTTACATCAAATTTCAAAATGTGTATAGTGAACATCTTTTGACTCTCAAAGTTTATAATAATGCACAATTTACAAAGTACAACAACTGTTCACAGAAAAACTTGCAGATTTTTTTTTTTAATTTTTCATGTATAATTTTACATTCCATATATAAAATATATTACACATTATGCACAGCACGTAGAAAATATTTTGGGATAAATAAGAACATACTTGAATTATAACATAAAAGAGAGAATCTATAAATTTGATTTTACTTTTTGAATGTATTCAGAATGTAAAATGCATACAGCCTTTGTACATTTTTTACTAGTACATCGTACAAAAGAGATATTATTATTATCGTCATTATTATTAAAGAGAGGAGGAGATGAAGATTTTTAGACTTTTTTTTTAAATTTTTAGTATTATCTTTTGCCAAATGAAACAACTTTACAGTTTACAGAGCAGCAGAATCCAGATGCATAAAAAACTTGGATAATGATTATTGTATAATGCTGACAGTATCAAAAGGACAATAAGAATCTCTCTTTATCCCTTGTTGATTGTAGGAATGTTTTTTTGTGTGTAGAAATTCTGGATTTTGGTTTCTGGACTCAAGTGTAAAAGTTTTGATTCGGTACTCAGTATACACATTATTATTCCGAAGCATAATCTAGTTTCATAACAGAATCAAATTTTGTTTTCTGTTGGTACTAACGAGGAAATCAAAATTAATTGGATTGGACATTTCTCGTAAATAAAAAACAAGAGGACATGAATTTATTCATGAATATGCAATGTACACAGTATGTATACACCATACATACATTGTACCATTTACAGGCACAAAAAAGTTGTTTTCTCTATCACATTTTAATAGAGTTGTCAATTTTCACTGCTCATGTACTTTTGTTATTCAGGGTTAAGGGCTCTGACTGTAGGTAAATTTGAAATTTGGTTTGGGTTTTTTTTTATATTTCTTTTGCATAGATTTACCTTTACAATGAGCACTCATCAGCCAACTTCATGTATAGTTACTTTCTTATGTTGTCTAACCACGCTGTGTTATAAATGTACTGTGTAAATAATTGTAAAATATTTACATAATAGTAAACACTGCGGATACTTGATGAAACATGATATGTAATGATTTTTTACTCTCAAAACTAATTGTTTAGATAAAATATACTTGAAAAAACACAAGTTAAAGTTTTCTTAAAGTATTTTACCAATGGTCACTTTAATCACTTTAACTTTTTGTTTGAAACCCCTTAAATTTTTTGATATTTACATTTACAAAGTATATGATGCTTTGATGAAAAAAATTAGAGGTGAAAAGTCAACATTTGTTTAACATGTTGTAAAAATTGGAAATCTTTGTCATTTTTTTCAAGGACAAAGTAGCAAAAAAGAATGCAAATGTACGTTTACCTATGTCAATAGTCAAAATATTCTATACATTCAGTACATGTTATGTGATATATTATATATTATGTGTGCATTTAAAAATAATTCATCTTCTGAATTGATGTAAATAGAAGGATTTATTATATTTACACTGTGTGCTACGAGCATTGGCGAATTTTCACATTAATTTGTAATTTTTAACAAGATTATTGTATTTATCTGTATATTTGCCAAACTTTTTTAGTATTTTGAAGCAAATGTATCATTCGCCGATTGCCTATAGTATAGATGGATTATATATGTGTGTATTGTGTATCTATCTATTTCGGGGTTGATTTTTTGATAACTTCTTGCCCTATAGTACTTTTCTGTCCTATACTACTAAATCTACTATCTAAAATGCCTTGAAATTTAAGTAAAGTGGACTTATAATATAGTTTAAAATTTTCAAAGTATACTCACAGTTCACAGTGTACTTGATACGCGTACAAGTACTTATATTTGATATTACATAGAAGCTACGTAATACTTGGCTTTTAAATATGTTAGTTTGTTCTGCTTTGGAATTTGACCATCATTTGGAAACTAAATACATACTTATGTACTATGTACAGATATATACTACACACACCAGACGTGAGACATTTGATACATTCAAGTTGATGTGACATTTCAAAGGTCATTTTTCAAAGTCTGTTTCTTCCATCATTACTGTCCGGCTTTTCTTCTTGTTGACGATATGAAACAATCATTATCATGTGTGTAGGAGTTGGGACCACGCAACATTGTTTTTATTTTTAGTGACTACTTCTGTATTTATGCACCTACTACATTGTCCATTTCCATTCCTTTCTGTCATACTTACTATTTGCATCTATAATAATATATATGGTTTATATGCTATTTATATTTTGTGTGGTAGATGATACATGACACACAGTTTCCATTATCACATGGTAAATGAAACGGGGGAGAAGAGAAGAGAATAGCTTGTAGCTGTGGTAGATATTTTTTGGATCGTTTGTCATTCCAAATTCTAAAATGGTTCCAAATTTTCTTTTCGTTTACTCTTTACTCATTCGATATAAATTCTAGATTTCAATAATAGTCAATGGTGTTTTTGGCTTTTGGCTTGTATTTACAGTATCTAAAATGTACATTTTAAAAATACATCTTTTTGGTCTCTGAATTGATGTTCTGATCTTTTCTGTGTTTTTGAGATTAGAAATGTATTCACTACAATTCAATAAAATACATTTATGCATATATATATATATATATATATATATAAATCTCCGTCGTTCTTGAACTCTCCCCATTCTCTACATATACAATCTGAAAGTACCTACAATATAGATATGAATCGTTTTGTTGTCAATTGTCATATTTATGTATCTAAGTGAGTGGAAAGTGGAAGGGGGGAAATAAGACTTCTGAACAAGAGTCAAGTTGAAGACAAAGTCCCACTTCATGTTTTTTTAATGGGGTGGACGTGCCTGTTTACATTTACCCTTTTTTCCTATTGTGTTTGTATATATATATTTACAATTTACATGATTTTTTCTATGTTTATTCTTCAATATCTCGACACTCGACAGAACACATTATATATAATATATTGAACATCATGATGATCAAAATAATAAGATGCAAACGGGACAAATTTGTCTGAAACGAGTCTCAAAATGATCTCTTCAGATTTTATGCCGGAGGAAAAAAAAGACTTTTTTATTCTCTCTTGTTTCGTCTCCAGTCTTTTGATTTTCGTATTTGTAAATAAATAGTAAATAAGTAAACACAAAAGGGGAAAAGGATTGAAAATTGTCAACTTTTTACTATTTAGTGGTTGCACTCAAACTCAAAAGACTCATGACATGCATAAAATGAAAAATAACGTATATAGATTATGCAATAATAAAACTCGGGAAAATTTTATAAATTAATAGTGTATTTTTTATAATTTATCAACATCAAGTAATTGTCCAAACTACTGAGAATATTTAAGTAGACAAAACAGTGTGGAGATTGAACTATAAAATAAAAGCTTCACAAAATCAAAACGGGTGTACAATTTCTGCCCTCCTTATCACTATCTTGAACTACTCGTGGATTTGGTGCGACGTAGAACCGAAAAATAAAAGAATATTCCAGTATAAAAATTCGGAATTCCAGATTCCAGAGAGATACAAACAAGCAACAAAAGCGGTATCAAGAAAGGTAAGTCACTAATTGTAATCAGTTAATTTTTCTAAATACTAAATGACATGAGTTGGTACATGACACAATTGAAATATCAAAGTATAGATTGTAGAATCCAACGCCTTTTATATTATAATTTCAAATATTTTATACTTTATACTTGAAATATTACGTTTATCATGATACATATTATATTTTAGTACTATATTGTTTGTATTCTAATATGTGTAGATTTTCCCTGTATTCAGATGACAAGTCATGTATTATTGTTGACAAGAATTGGAAGATCATCATCATCATCTTTATTTGCAAAACCGGTATTGAATTCAAGATCAAGAAGTGTGAATTTACGTCAATTTGCGTGTCTTGCTACTGCAACTCGAACATTACAACTAAAGTTTGACAATACTCGTACATTCTATCCACAGGTATATATTATACAAACTATAAAATATAAAGAGTACTATATATGCTATATTATATATACTTAAAGATTTCAAAAGAGTGAACATTTGTTGTTTTTGATTCTCGTTATATTACTTACTGTGTCCACCAATAGATAATATAGTTGCATCAGTGAGTAGAAAAAGAAAAGAACCTGTGTGACAAAATACAACATTTATATATTGTTGGGCAATTTGTATAATGTAATTTTTGTGTCCATTTGACTATATAACCTATTACCTATACATATTATATATATTGATGTGTGTCCATTTTGTAATTTTGCTTGAACAAAAACAAAACAAAAACTATTATGTGACTCAAAATGTCATCAATAACACTTATTCTATTTGTTTCCATTCTGTTTTTTGTAAGTTTATTATTATTTATTTGTATATTATATTGTTGTAAAGACAACTACTGCTTTACATTTTAAATTGAACGTCAACGATAATGTACATAGTTTTTCGT